>JAJHUR010073849.1:30317-74094 GCA_027495735.1 Lutjanus campechanus
ACAAAGTTGTCACTTATCTGGCAAAAATCTGGGGCCAAACAATATTAAACTTAATGGGCAATCCTTTATAAATGCAGGTATCACTTCCAGGCAATGATACACATCACAAGACAGCACTTTGCAAACTGATTGCATTGATTGCCATCAAGAGCGTGATTTGTGACAGAACAACATGAAAATAGTTGTTTTTCTATTGTCACATGATATATATCATCATATCGCACAGCTCTACTATCATTATTTAGATTTGTGTGTCAGAGTTAGTAGATATGCAGGTTAGAATTAGAGGGAAAATATCAGAAAAATGCTAACCTAGCTAGCTTATTTGGTAATGTTATTGGTATAGTGTCTTGTAATTTGGGGTATGTTGGCTTATTTTTGTTAAATGTAATTTAAAATATTCCCAGTTTACAGCATTAATCAAGTGTTGGGTCAGACATGTCAATATATCATATAATGTCTCTTATTCTTCTCTCTAAACGAATCATATTAGCAAGCTAATGTTAGCATGTTAGGTTAGCTAGTGACATTTGGCAGTTACTGAGTGCTGATATTAACTTAGTTATCACTATAAGTAAATATCAAGCTAGACATTTCAATATTTTTATTCTATGTCTTTTACTCCTCCCTCTATTGTCAAGCTAACATTGGCTAGATACAACTGGCAGTTCCTGGATGTTGATATTACCTTATTATTAATGACTAATAATGAGAACTGTTTGATTTTTATTTAGTGTTAAGTAAATCTACACATATTAAACACTTAACTTGAGGTTCAAGAAGAGCTGGTACAAGTAGCACTTGAAGAAAAAAAAAAAACATTATTTTACAAGAAAAAAGTCAAAGATTAGAGAAGAGCCTACGAACTAAACACAATTTTAGTTTAGTATTTTAGTTGTTTTTTCTCGTTTCAATCATCTTGTAAACCCTTAGAGCTTCCCAACGACCAGGTTAGGTAGCCCTGTCTCAGTCTTTTATTTGTAGGGTGACAACACTGACAGCACTGGAGTATCAGACTTTGGACTGGCTTGTGCTTATGGGCAAAAAAAGAAAAGTAAAGGTGGTGGAGAAATGAAGGAGAAGCTGCACTAAACTGAGTGAAAGGTCTCTTTCTGACAGACAAGGACCACCTTGAGCCATCATTGCTGCTGGACACAGAAAAATTTACAGGCAATGGTCAGCCAGAGCCTGACGTCTTAGCGTGTCAGGGTCCTTCAGCTTTATTTGTTTTTTATGATTTATATGAGTGACCTTAAGTTGGCTGTGGAATGTGAACACACCCTTTTTGAGCCATTTGGAGGAATTTATGCCGGCCTAATGCTCTCAGCAACACTTAACAGTTAAGAAACATGTTGGTAGTAAGTCAGGGATTTTTGACTCCTTCAAGACATCAACAACAACTAAGTCACTTCCCTGGAAACTCCGTAGCAAGGTTTGTTGTAATACAAACCATACCATGACCTGGATGACTGAGAACCTACACAGACATATCCCTGGAAACTGTTATATTTAATGTTAAATGTTTAGATATGATTTGAAAAGTGTGAAGTGAAAACCACACATAGTTGACCAGATGACTCAAAAGGAAACTTGAAGATATGCATAATAAAACAGAGGACAACAAAATATCTCACAATCTCTCACTTCTACTTTTTAGTTGCTCTTTTTATTTGTGTTGAATCATTTCGTTCCTATTATGCCCACATTTTCTACACATTTCAGATTTCCCTCATGACATTTTACAACATCCTGACATCATTTCATCCTTGTTGATTATATCCAGTGATGAATCTAAGTCTTATTATAAAACACTGAGAATGGCAACTGTGAAGAAAATGGTAAATGTTGTATGAGGGAAATGAAAAATTAAACCTTCAAGATATCAGGTTTTTAATGTGTTTTACAAGATATTTAACTTAATGTTAAATATAACAGTCAGTTATACATTTGACAGATAGCCTGTAGCTGGGAATCTGTAATCTCTATAAACAGATACCTGCATATGAATGAAAAATTTGTCACCAAGGGACAACATTTTGCTATCGGAAATGTTCTGGATTTTGTTTGTAGTCTGGTGAGTACAGACCAATCATCTTTGAGTGGGCTTTGGTAGCATGCAGTTTGTGTGGGGAGCAAAAGAGTTGGAAAACATGGGCTGTAATACAATCTCAGAACCAATCGACTATCATTTGATGCTTTACATTAGCTTTTATTTTTAAAAATGTAGACGCTGTCTCACAACTCCAGCTCCATTTTACTGTAGACAATGACCACCACATGGACCAGGCAGTCTTGGCTTGGATATCCGCTGTTCAGATATCCATCGGCTACACCATAGCCCAAAGCACTGGCCTTTGACCCTGGAGGTTAAATCGTCATCTGAGACTGTGGCATCTGCTGGTTCTGGGACTCCACAGGAACACAGTAAAGGTAATTTTAAGTTGAGCTAAAATGAATGATTAGTCAATTAATCAACTATTTTGATAACTGATAAATTGTATTTCTTAGGCAAAATGCCAAATATTCACTGCCTCCAGCCTCTCAAATATAAATATTATATATCTATGACAGTAAACTACATTATATTTGACAGTTTTCACAACTTTGTTACATTTTACAGGCCAAATGATGAATTTAAAACTAGTACAGTTTTGAAAATTTAATGAAATTAGCTTTCAGTTTCAGTAACTTAAAATCAAAAGCAGGATCAATGATATTCCCACAATTGTTTTACATGCAGAGATGTATTGCACTTCTTTGATTGACCTTCACCATCTTGCAGCCAGCTCAGTGTTTCCAATGGTATCATTTATCTGTGGTGAGAAGCTTTTCACACAACTCTGCTGTGAAGAATGCAGGAGGGCACCACATTGACTTTGCATGAACTGGGAGAGATTAACTTCCCACAACAAACTTGCAAGTCCATGTTACATATTAAGGTTCAGGTTACTTGAGACTTTAAAATTTAAAGTCAAATTGAATCGCAGATTTGGAGAATGGTGATGCACCTAGTGTTAGTGCATGTGTTTATCTGCAGGAGAACCTCATTAGGAACCTTTACTTTTACTTAGTCCCACATAACCACCAGTTGGACCCTCTGACTTCACTTTGCTCCGGCTAAATGCAGAACGATGACCTCATAATAACAGTGCTGAAGGTGCTTCTGAATGGCCTCAGTAAATTATGGGAGATCTGGCTCTGCTTAACCTTATGTTTGATGTAATGAACTAATGAACTCCAAAGCCTCTTTCATTGGCTAAACTCAAAAAACACCGTCCATATGTGACTGAGCTCCCAGAATCAACAAATAACCTCAGAATTTTGTTTATAAAATGACCTCATACGGATGTTTTGGAGAAATACTAAAAAGCAACACATGCATTCGATACCTGATCCTCCCCACAGAGAACTACAACTGAGTCACATCTAAGAAATGTGTCAAAGGGAATTCCTGAGGCATCATTTGACTGATAAAAACAAAATATATCATCAAGGTGACTCACACGGCCACAATCAAGACTGTTGGAGCAGACATAAAGTCAAAGAAGACATGATCATGATTCTCTTTTTAGACTTTCTACAGCCGACATCATTTAAGCAAATACAATTAGCCTGGGAGCCAGAGAGAGAAGACAGTGGGCCACATTGATGCCCTCTGAATGGAAACTCCCCTTCAGCTACAAACAGTACAGTAACACAGTATACACACAAACACAGACAGACCTCAGCTTTAGAAATGCTGCTAATGTATTCAGCTTCTTCCCTCCTCTATGTAATCTCACATCCACTGTGGTTCAGAGTGCAGCCTGCATGTTTGCAGGGTGAGAAAATGTTGAATCACTTGAGTATCGTGATGATATTATGTTACGTTGTCTTTTCCTGGTTTCAAAGGTTGCATTACAGTAAAGAGATGTCTGAACTTACTTAACTTGTTCTAGCTGTTCTATTATTCGCCTTAACCACTTAGTCATGATATTCACATAACTGATGACTATTTATCAAAAATATAATTATGTTAATAATAATATTTTGTGAAAGCACCACAGTCATTAAAATATAGTCACAATATCAATATTGAGGTACTTGGTCAAAAATATTGGTAAATATTTGTCTTATAATATTGGTTTAATCAACAGCAATGCAATGTAAACAATAAAATCCTCAATATATTTGCACTATTTCAGAATTTATGGAAAGTTATTTTAGAGAAAATGTCTATACTGAGATATATATCATGAAATAGCCTAAATATATATGATGATATAAGCCATATCGCCCAGCTGTAGTATCAGTGTTGTTATCAGTCTTCACTCTTCTGATTGCATTAACAAGTAAACTTTTTTTTTTAACTCATGTCAACTCATGTGTTCTTTATACCAGTGATTCCCAAAGTGTGGGCCGCGGCCCACTGGTGGGCCTTGAAAGGTCACGCCATGCCACAAAGCCATTAGATGTAAATTACATGTTATTCTTCATTTATCTGACCTAGTTTAACAGGTGTTACACTATATTTGGTGACCCGTCACATTAACACTGGAACTTATCTTATATCTCGTTGTTGGTATGATTAGTCTTATGTGTTGATCAGAGTTGTGATTAAAGGTTTGGATGGGCTGTAGAAGACTGTCAAATTAAAAAATGGGGCTTGGAAATCTTGGGAATTTGGGAATGGCTGCTTTATACTATGACACTTTTCCTAAAATTAGATTCATAAAATTAGAGATGCTATGATTAGCCGATGCAAAATTAACTGCCAACTATTTTGATAATCGATTAATCGCTGTGAGTCATTTTTTAAGAAAAAAATCTCTGATATGTTCTCAAATGGCACCATTTTCTGGTTTCTGTGCTCATCTGTAACAGTAAACTGAATATCTTTGGGTTGTGAACAAAACAAAACAATAAAAGATGTCACAGTGGGCTTTGGGAAACACTCAAACATTTTTTAACATTTTATGAACCAACCAACTACTCGATTAATCGATAATGAAAACAATCATTAGTTGCAGCCCTAAATAAAATAGCAATATGTCATCTTGCATACAGTATGGCAATATATCACAATATACTGAATCGTAACCCCTGGTATCGTAATACACATCGTATCACCAGATTCTTCCATACACACAACCCTGCTGCACGTAGGAGGTAAATAAAAATAACACGGTGCAGTGACACAGATATTAGACATGCCAACTGTTGTTCATCTCTGATTGTGTGAACACATGCACTCACACATTTTAAATCCAACTTTTAACTGAGGATGAACGCTCTCTAAAAATAGCACTCGTGCCATGGCTCATCAGTTTTTCATGACAAGAGGAAAAAAAAAAAGAAAAAACTGGAGCACCGCACAGAAAAAAGGAGACCAGATCTGCACAGTAATTACTAGGCAATACAGTGACCCAGTTTAAAATGACACACAAACACAGGAACAGTGTACAGTATCATGCTTTAGCTTCAAAATTAAAGCCATAAAGATGGAAAGATCTCTGCAGAAGCAACCGGCAGACCATCTCAACCCCCTACCTGAGACAGTCTGCCTCCCTGCCTCCTCCTCGCCGGCTGACTCTACTGTACATCACCCATCAGACACCCAGTAACCCAGATCATCAGCAGCAGCAGTGATCAGCTCACCTTCTTCTCCCTTTTCCACAGCCTGAGACAGCAGAAACTCCAGAAAAACAAGTCTCCCACCATGTCAGCGAGAGCCAGCGTCTCTGCTCGCTCTTCTATTTCATTCTACTGGGGCAGGCAGGCGAATCCCCCGCTGTCACAACAAAACACTGGCAGCGGCCAAACCGGCCGGAGAGTCAGAGCTGCAGGGGGAGGGAGGAGAGCAGCCCACGCCTCTGCAGCTGAGCTCATCTCTGAATCAATGTCACTCCTCCCAGCTCTCCCCCTCCCACCCTGTCTTCCTCTCCTCTAACACTTTTACTATGACCTCATCGTTTCCTGTTTGGCCCCGCCCCCTCTCTCTTGCACACGCGCCAACCGGTTCAACCACACACACTCCTACACCCCCACCCCCCTGGTGTCTTCAGTAAATTCCTCTCTCCTCCTCCTCGTCTCTCATGCTGTCCTCATTCCTGCAATCACATTTCCAAACCAGTGAGAACCAGCAGCTTGACAGTTACAGACTGGACTTCTGGGATGTTATGTGAAGGAATAAAAATTCATGTTATGTGCTGAATTTAATGTATTTTGTTATATTAAACAGTAACATTTATACAGTGCTGTACACTGTAGCAAATAGATTAACTTACAATATTTTTCTTTTAAATCTGATCACTATCATACATCTTTATTAGGGCTGCAACATTATTGATAATGACTGTGATTATCATCACTCATTACCTACAGTAGAGGTGTCCCAAATCATATCGTTCATAATTATATCTGTTTAGTCTATTTTGTGATAATGGCAGCAGGCTTATGTTGACTTGCTGACAGAATGACATCAGACTGCTACACACTGTGACATGCATGCCTGAATGCAAAAGTAATATAGAAAAGATCAGGAGTACAACAAAAAGCATGAAGTGTGTTTTACAGTGAGTTAACAAGGTAATTATAGGTTTGATAAAAGTGAGAGGCTTGGATTCAGAAGGTGTACGATTGTATTTTTCTCTTTAATAAGGAAAACGGGTATAAGAATGTTTGACAATTTGGGAGTTTTGGGTTTTTTGTTTTTTTGTTTGTTTATTTGACATAGCAAGTATGTAGCATACAGCAAACGCACCACTTGTACATATCTCCAACTACTTAGACTTGGGAGGACGGGAGGAGGTGCACTGGGAGGGTAGGCACATACACACACACATAAATATGTCTGCAATTGTCGGTTGATGTACCTGATGGTGACCAGTCAGAAAATTTTTACATATCGCCCAACCCTAATCTTCAAGTTGCTCACTTTTATCTGCATGACGATCAAAAACCCAACTTGATTTGAAACCTGAAAAAAGCAGCAAATCTGTTTGAGATTGTTAAACCAGTTTTATAAATGATTTCAGCAATTAAAGTGATTATTAAAATTGAAACAATCCATTAGCCTAATCGGTTCAGCACTATAGTTCAAAGTGAAATTATATGAACTTCTTCTAAAACACTTTTGCATATGTCACCTATATTTTCTTACAGCTGCTTAGCTGACCAACTACTGCAAGTCCTTGTTTGACATTTTGTAGAGTGCTTAATTTAATATTACGTCAAATAAACACTTAATAGATTAACAGATCAGGCAAAAGGTCATTCTCTAATCAGCTGAAATCCTGCGGGATTTCACCATATAAAAATGCCAGAAATGCCCACTTTAAACTGAGACACAGTCCTTAGTCGCATATAGAATGAGAGTAATGTTGTAGATAACATTGCATTAAGACATGATATGCCTGTGTGATGTTTATTAATAGCATTCAGCTGACTGTTCTTCCTCTCTACTTTTCCCTCCTCCTCTTCTGCCTCGTACAATCTTTCTTCCTGGGTTTATCTTTGCTGCTGCGTCACTCTTTCTTCCACCCTGCTTGCTCTATCTCTGCTGCGTCTCACTTTGTCCGTGTCCCTGACATGTCCTGCATGCCGAGTGTCGGTCCCTCCCCTCGCTACAGGCCAGTGCTGGAGGGCCATCTGAGTGGGCAGATATTAATAGACGGTTGTTCAGATGCCCTCTCTTCGCTTCTCTGGTGGTTCTTATGTTAAAGGAAGTTAAAAGAAAGAGACGGCTGGTACAGAAAACATGAAACTTCTCCAGAGAAACCCACAGCACCTGAAACATCCAGGGTAAAGGTCAACAAGCGCACGATACAATCAATTTGAGTTCAGTTTGAATGATCTGATTGTTTCCACAACGTATAAACATGATTGTACTGATACACAGTTAAAACACTGAAATGGGACATCCGCACGAACTTGGCATCTTTGTTATATCTTGTTATATTTTGTCATTTTCCCCACTACAATTACACAATCTTGAACTCTATGCTTTTGAACATCATCTGTCTGAAGTTCAGCAATTTCCTGCATGTCCCAGTTAAAGCATAGTTCATGTAAAGGTTAAGAGTTGTGCAAATTGTTTTGCATCACAAAAATGAGAATAAGCTTCAGCTGTGTCTTTTCTGTGCCTCTCTGTATAATTGATGGCAACGATGAAAAAGGTCAGTAGGTCTGAAAATACTTTTCTGCTCTGTGTTTTTGAGTCTGTCTCGAGGCAGCTGATCATTTATCACCCATCAGCAATGTACAGTAGATGCCATTATAAATATTCTGCAATGCCAATGATCTGAGGGAATGACAAACATCACAACACAATAAAACAGATCGAGGAATGTAAGTTTTTTCATCACTGTATCTGTCTGTCAGTATTTTATGGAGTGACTTTCTTTCAAAGCAAGACTCTTGAAAGAAAAAATAACATATTCGTCCTTTTAGAAATGAAATCACAAGCAATAAAACAAATTCTTGCTCAGATCATTAAACTCAGGGTTTATACTACAACAGCTTTACTTGGAATCTTATGGAGGCTACCATCAATTAATGTTAGCCACCTTCAGGTAGATACTGTTGTAAAACTAACCTGAGTCATGTTAACTCAATGACTAGCATTATATTTGTGCATTCTAACCTGCAATAACTGGGTTTTTATTACACGTTGGCAGCAGAAAGTTGATATGGCAAACTTGTAAGCAAACAGTGGCCACATCCAGCAGATATGTAGCAAAGTTAACATTCATAAGGAGTGGTGTTTCTGGCCACCTGATGAAGATCGTCAGATATTCATTCTCTGGTTAGCTCTGTTTTTGATCTCCACCAATACTGTACCTGACAGAAAAAAAAAATCTGGCTCTGTTGGCTGCTAAGTGCTCCACTATGTTCACCAGCTAGTCACTAACTGTCTGTCTGCCCTTTGGTACTGAGCAGGTAGCGCACCGTGGGTGCTTTGAGCTGTTTGCTTTGGCTGAAAATTAGGCTTTAAGGTCAGTGAGAGTGAATCAAACGGGAAAACACTGGGACAAAAAAAGAGCACAAAAACCTCTACAACGCTCTGTGTGGCTACGGAGAAGTTTCAAATTCTTTATTTGTCAAGCTAACATTAGCTAGTGTTGCACACTGTTCCGCTGTAGGAAGAGAGGGACAAGAGAGCACATCATTTGGATTTTCGCTTGAAAAACATCCTGAGTCCTTTACACAGAAATCAGTCCTCAGGCCGTTACAGGCTACCAAGAAAGACTCATTTTTTAAGTTACGTTATAATGCGTTCATAGATTGGCAAAACAAAGCTATTAATACATGTAAATCGATTCACACTGTACCATGAACATAAAAATATTTATCATAGCTGCTTGAACATTGACCCATAATTGTTTCTTCTGGCCTGTTCCACAAAAGTAACAGAGGCTGACTTTTAAGTTTCACACTGTGTTTTGGCACCGGCAATGACTTCATGTTTAGTGAGTTCAGTCAGACCTGTTTGGAGTCAGCTCAGAACTGAAACCAACAGCCCACAGTCATGCCACAGGGGGGATTTCAGCCTTCAGAGGCTGACACTTTCGTCACTGTTTCCACTTTGGAAAGAGGAAATGCTAAACAAGTGTAAAGCAACACTTAAAGTAAAGATCACTGGTCAGGTAGTAATCTCTGTAAATGTCAAAGTATTGACATTTATTGTAATATCTAAAAAAAAAATTTAAAAGAAAAAAAAAAGACAATTTTATACAATATCACAGTGTGAGCAGAAGATCAACATAAATCCTGAAGTTTGAGCCTCCATCATAGCAGAGGGACATCCATCTGATGCCCCTGAGCAGCTGCATTACCTGACCTGACCTTTGACCTCCCTGAGGCGTTTTATTGGAAACACAACTCTCTTTATCATAAAAATTATGCAAAACATGTTTCTACAATGTGACAGAGCGCTGTGTTCAACGTCACTGATGAGATCATGAACAGCTGATCCTCTAGCCACTAAGAGAACCCAAAGTCATAAGAGAGGAACAGAAGAGCAACAATGTCTTAACAACTAACATTGCCCAACACTTATTACACATGTGTCTGTCTTCACCTAGAAGCAAAACAATCATTAGACATTTACGGAAACAACTGGCAGATTCCCACTCAGCCACAGAGCTACCTCACGCCAGTGGGAGTTGAAGTACACTGTAGATCAGGGACTTTCCACTGCTTTGGTGACCAACCCAAAATATCTCAATTTCTCAATATTACCCACAAACATAGAACAATATAGTCGGAAGACAATTACAAAAAGATTGAAGACAAAAGAAGACAGAAGACAAAATTCTAAAAATAACATGATAATTTGGCACATTTTAATTGAAACAAACATCACAAAAACACTCAAACTTCTCACTCATGAAATCATTCTAGATCTGGTTATTAATGGCATCATGTCCGTGTTTTACTCATTCTTTTTTTGTTTTCCATTTATTACATGTAAGAAAATGTGTACAGGAAACAACCATTTTCCAAATTGTATCTACGAGGCTGAAACAGAAAGCAAAAGTTGGTTATGAGCACGAGGGGAGAGGTACAGAACGTTATGCAAGTTTCACAACATGTGATTTTAATTTTATTAGGGTACATAAGGTCCCAAAAACCCCCAACAGTCTTGAAAGCAGCTGTGGTTTCAGGGAAACTTCTTGGATTTCACTGTGAACTGTTTGGGTGCGTCTTGCAATTCCAGAAATAAAGAAAGAGAGAGAAGAAACAAAGAAAGTCCCCAGAATGTAACATAACCATCTGATGAGGAGGTTTCCTGTAAACACTGATATGATGAGAATAAACAAAACAGCAAATTCATGATGGGTCATGTAAAAAACAACAAAGGGACCTGATGACAGACCTGATGATGAGGTTTAGTGCTGCAAAGGTTTTAGACACTGGAAGACAAAGCGACAGCTTAAAACGACTTATTACCAAATCACTGACATAGAACAACCAGTATTAGACTGATTCATCATTTCAGTCCATACAAAGAACTCTTAGACCTTACTTTCTAATTTTGTAATTTAAAATTGTAATTAAGGCTGCACAACTAATCAAGATATTACCAGAACTGCAACATGGCAAAGCGCAATATCCAAACAGCAGAAGGTGCCATTTTTAAATAAAGGAAAAGTATGCTATAAAACAGCATTACAATGAAGTGCTGTAGTGCTGAAGAGATGCTGTGGCCTACAAATCATGTCTCCAGATGTACAAAAACATGTTTGTTTGGTAAAGACCCAAACAAATGTCACATCATCATGATTTTTAGGGCTGCAACTAACATTTATTTTCATTGCCGATTAATCTGTCCATCATTTTTGCGATTAATCGATTAATTAATCGTGTCTCAATCTTGTCAGTTGAAAAATAAGCCCAAATATGTGGAGCACATGGACGTACCTGGACATATTTTTTCAAGTCTTTCCTGCAATGATTATTTTCATCATTGTTTAATCTGTTGATTACTTTCTAAAGTAATAGATTAGTTGTTTGGCCCATAAAAAGTCAGAAAATGTTGAAAAATGTTGATCAGTGTTTCCCAAAGCCCAACATGACGTCCTCAAATGTTTTGATTTGTCAACAACCCAAAGATATTCAGTTCACTGCCAGAGAGCTGAAATTTTACTTTTTTTATTTAAAAAATGACACAAAACGATTAATCACTTACCAAAATAGTTGACGAATAGTTGATTAATAATCAACTAATCATTGCAACTCATGTGATTTTATAGGTTCTTTTTTAGTGAAAATGAAAATTGTAATGCAAAAATGATTACTCCCAATAATCATGAATCACATCGCAGTATCTGTCAAAATAATCACAATATGATTTTTTCACTAAGTTATTTTGCCCTAATTGTAACCTTGATTCTAACAAATACTAATGCAGCTTTAGTTGAAGTTAGTAAACTAGTAAATAAGGATACACTGTACTGACTTTTTCTCTAAAAATACCCTTTCCACTATAAACATATCACAGAAAAGGTATTGTATACGTGCACCCAATGTGCTCACTAGTCATCAGTTAAGTTTGCAAAGGCAAAGGTCCACATATGAGTTTTAACTCAAGGTCAGAAGTTTGGAACGATTGGTGACAACAAAATAACATTTGATCAACTCACTTAGAGCTTTTAAGCAACATACATTCAATAAGCAGTTAAATATGGGGTTTGTGTTCAAACAGTTGATATTTGAACACAACAGCCAAACAAACCCACCACTCCATTCAGTGCTCCTTCAGAAGCTCTGCCCCTCAAATTCACGCGTTGCCAAGGAAACAGTAACATCTGCACAATATGGATGAATCCAGCGCATCTGCAGCGTGAAGTTACTGGTAGTCTCAATAAGGGAAAGTAATATTTTATTGAGAGCCGGGGACAGACCTGATGTAGACTCCTTTACTAACAGGGGAGGGGAGCTCAGAGTTTATGTTTCAAATTATTGGGATTAAAAAGCGGATTTATTTCCAGTCCTGCTTCACAACATGTCTGCAGCACCAACCCATGGAGGAGTCGCGGACCCATTTATGAACAAGAGGAGAGCTGAGAGTTTGTCTTTTAAACTTTTGGGATTAAAAAGTGGATTTATCTTCACTCTTGCTTTTCAACCTGTCTGTAATTAGTCTCTCTGTCCATGTTGACTGCTGACCGGAGGAGTCATGTATTTTTGTGAACGTACAGAGAGGAGGGGCGAAAGAAGAGAGACAGAAGAGACAAAGCAGAAAGAACCAGCTTTTCTGGTGAGTGCTTACGCTGACCGATAAACACACAGATACACGTACACACTGCTGGTGCCAGTTGTGTGGTGCTCGCTAGCTGTTAGCATGTTGTTCATTAGCTTACGGCTGCTTGTTTGGGGTTAATAAACACACTTGTGCAAGTAACGTGAAGCAAATATTCGCTTCGCTTTTGGTGTGAACCACACAGTCAGTCTCACTTCCTGCATCTCCCCTATTCCTCCCCCTGTCCTGCACATCAGCGTGAATGTCACATGTTGCTGATTGGCTAGAACTGTGGTGTGTGGCTCAGTCCGAGCCACTTTGTTTATGTCCCGTTTATAGAGCCAGGGCTGTGTGGAAACATCAGGGGGTTTTTCAGCGTGAACAGGACACGGAGCTAGAGGACCACGAGGAGATATTTGCTGCATCTAATAAAACATGTATTGGATGAGACTATTACACTCCACCTTTAATTAACAGCACATGATGGGTCAACATTAAATGAGGGAGACAGCTCTCACAGTTAGTCCAATTATATCTGACTCAGATGAATGATTATATGACAATTACATTTACATTAGTCGTAGAAAACATGTACTTGAGTAAACAGAGCTGATTTAGGAGCTGATAGCAAATTCCCCAGTGTTCAGTTAATGTGTGAACTCGACAGCAACAACACAAAACAGCAGTTAACATCGCCATGACAGCGCTGTCAACGATAGGGAAATACAGTAAGCCACATCAAAACCACTATAATTTGGGGGGGAGAATCACAGCTACACTGTATATTGATCATTACTAACAATTTAAAGTATGAACGTTACACTTCATAATGTATTCAGATGTGGACCTTGATCTGGACTTGGAGAAGCCCTGAACTACGTCAACCATTCATTCTTTAAATTAAAGATGGTTTGATCCAAGGCCATGGTAATGAATCCTACATGTCCTGCTGGTCAGCACTGAACTGATGTCCACAGAGTGTTGTGGCAAAGATAACGCAATGAGGGTGAGACACCGTGAAACCAGAAACTTCTCCCAAACTCTGGTTATCACAAGCCCAGGTCGATGTCTGGCCCCGCTCCCATCAGCTGGCTCCGAGCCCTGAGCTGTTTGCAGAAAGGCTGACGGACTCTAAACTGAATGTGGAGACGGGGCTGGATTACTGCGCATCCATCTGTCAGTAGGAGGAGTGGTGGACGGATAGAGTGAAGGAGGGCAGCTACGAGAGGAAATTCAATTACATCAGTTAACTGAGAACTCAGCACATAAATCAGTCTCAGTAATGGTAGTAAATAACTGAGTCACATCCTCTGGTTGAATTACTACTAGTCTACTCAAGGCTGAAGGTGCTGACAGGAGCAGAAGGTGCAGACACACACCTGTTTGCACCTGAACATACACACATCAGCATGCTCACGCTGGTAACAGACAGTGCCTCAGTATAAGAATATAGTCTGAGATGTCATATTTAATTATGACAAAAGCATGACAAACAAATGTAAAATATATCACACTTTCAAAGACACTGACAAGCAACCAAGTTATTTTGAGCTCGACGGTTCATTCGTGAGCTTGAAAAACATCAGTCAACAAAACAATCGGCACTCAAGCAGCACTTGTTCTGGTGCGTTCTACGGATCTAAAACTGAACAAACAGGGACGAAAACTTCTAAAAGTGTTGAGAAAGATGGCAAATGTTTGGACTCTGTGGATTCTTTTAAAAAGTAGACAAGCATACGGGTAGCATCTGGTATTGTATGTTTTAATCTTGTGTTTTATGTCTGTTCTCTCTGTACATTTTATCTGGTTTGTTTTATTTATTTGATTCTATTTGAGTTTAGATTTATGGTGTCTAAATATGCTATATAAATAGGTTTTGCTTGCTACATAACATCAAATACTTGAGTCACTGCATCAAGCCAACGTAGTTGTTGGATTCTTGAAGTTCAAAGTTTAGAAATAGGGACGGGTATTAAGAACCAATACTAACCAGTTCCTGACTGGTCAGTAGTGAAATATCAATTAGCTCCAGGGCAAACAATATTGCTATCGGTTATTTATGAAACCTTAGAGCTGCCGTAGGGCAAAATGTTCAAAAAGGTGGTCTAACTTTACTAAATTTGATTAGAATGAGGCTGAATGCAGTCACCCAAGAAACAATTGAACTTACTGTTGCTAATAATGTTGAATCTTTTCACATCTTTTCATGTTATGTGTTTATTTTTGTCCCAAATTATGGTGAACAGTATCAATATGAGGACTGATGAGTATTCATGGCCTGCTCATTGACTTCTCAAATGTTATTACAATCCAAACTATCAATTAGAGAGAAAGAAAAACAATCAGTGATGGAAATATAATGTCCTTGGTGGAACTAAAAAGGCTGTTACCAAAGTGCAATGTGTGCAAACAATTACAAAACTATTCCCAAACATTTTTAAAGAGCAAAGCCAGGCTCAGCTTGTACTGGGGGGCATCACTGTGGTGGGGGTGACGAAATCCCATGAAATGCAACCATAGCTCATATTTTACTTACTCATTCATTGTTTCTGTCTGCCTGACCATCAGTTCCACATTTCTGTCTGCAGACTCTGACTCATCACTGCATCACAGAGCTCGATATGTTTTCACTGACTGTGACAGCAGCCTGTTCAGGTGCAGTGACATCAGTGAATTTTAAAAACAGCACTGTGTTTCCCTGCTAATCTGCACACGGTGACTCTGCAGGACTGAAGGAGACTTCATCTTCCTGGGTGTGGCACAGACGTAGGAAGCTGACCTTGGTCTGCATGTCTCCACACTAATACAATTGCTCTGTCCATCTTGGCAACTGAAGCCTCGGTGTGATTGGCTGACCGATCTCAAATTTATTTAAGTGTAACTGCAGAAACAGTTAATCAGAGTGTATGCACAGGAAGAGGAGCAATAAACCAGAGAAGGAGAAGGAAGAGAGAGATCTCTTCACCTAATTCACTTTACACTCTCCTCCATGTTTCATTACTGAGATTGAACTGCAAAGGATAAGCTGTCTGGAGGCAGTGTTAATGGTAAAACACACACACACACACTCAGAGATGCAGAGAGCAGCCAGGCCTTGAATGATTTCTGTTCACCGTGGCCATGACACATGACCTGCCAGAAGCTGCTCTATCTGACCAGGAGGCAAATGTGTCACAGAGGGTACTTTATGTGCAACGAATGAACTCAGCTTTTTATTCTAACCGGCCTCTCGTTTCAAAGGACCACCAACAGTCAGTGAATTATTGATTTAGTCTGGGTTTTTGGTGGCTTAAGAGGCTGTTTATCCCCTCAACTCACCACATATTGTAACCAGCATTTCTTCCTTCATTCTAACAATCTAAAAGGAAATCTAAACATATAACAGTACTGATATTTTATCTAAAACTGAATCTAAAATGGAAGATAAACACTCATAAGTGAATTAAATTTATTAAATTTATTGAATTAAATCCCATTTCAAACGCATTAAAAAAATTTACTGTCAGCTTCTACTGATGCCTTCTGAAATGCAAATGATTCGTTAGTGTTTTTTCCGTGGATAATTTCCCTGTCTGTCATATCAGCTTCATGTTAAGTAGACAGGCAGTAGTTTTCCAGAATATGAGCCACAAATATTTCCACACACAGCCAGCATAGTTTTCATATCGTCTCCTGCCATGGCTGATAATTTTCCCTCACTGTGTGAACACAACAAGCATTACCAAAACCAACTCTGCAAGTCTACCAGTGATGAACAAGCTCAAAGGAATATGAATTCATTAAATCCTGATAAACTGTGAGCACATTTCAGCTTATGCAAAAAGCTTCCTTTATCAGGTAGTGAAACTGTATGTAAAGTCTGCAGCAGAGTCCAGCTGTTCTGACACAAACTTAAAAACTGGCAAAACAACTGATAAGTGGTCTCACACCATTACCATGGCGGCATCTGTCTGTGGTGTGCCGAGTAAGTGGAGTCTGCACACCATTTAACAGCTATTTTTGCTGGGATATACGCTGTGTCCACAGCTAAATTTCAATGACAGCAGTGATTACGTCACCACAACCGCATGGCTGGCAGTTATTTGTCACCTAGGAAAGCTTCAATGGCTTTTTGCCCTTTAGGCCGACATAATTGTTTGTTTTATAGTTGATAATTACATGGTCGCTACCACTTGCTGACAGACTGCACTCCATTTAAACCGTTTTCTTGGCCCTTAACGTTATGTGTTCAGTACTGCACTGAAATGGACCCAGTGACTTTGCACATCAAAATAGATGTGGAAGAAGGGCTGCAACTAAGAGTTATGCTCATTATGAATCAATCTGCTGATTATTCTCTGAATTGACTGATTCATTGTTTTATCTGCCCATCACAAATAATTAAATCCTAAACTGACTCTTCAACTGACTTAATTTGTCTGATTCAAAAACACAAAGATGTTCACTTTACTATTACAAAAGACAACGAAAAGATACAATAATCTTTGGACTTTTTGCTCAAAAATTACTTTAATGTTTAATTCATTATTAAAATTGTTGATTGAGCTTCTGTTCATAATTTAGTTGTTTCAGCTATATTCATAAGACGTGACTTGTACAAAAACTCGATTACAGGTGTTTTTATGTGTGATTCAAGAGAAGCATGTGTGTGTGCCCCTGCAACTAATGGAGATCAAAAAATCACTATAGCATAGTGACACAGGATGACAAGGATGTAGTCCCCAAAATGTAAGTGCATGATACGGCTGAAGTGAAGAAATGCACAAGCCACCTCACGAATGGTTAAAACTATAAACCGGTACAAAAATGGTCACATTCTGAGTACTGATTATATTGCAAAATGTTTGATATCACAATAACATCGTATTGTGACTTGATTATCATGATAATATTGTATCGAGTGGACTCTGGTGATTCCCACCCCTACAAACAAAAGCCCTGAAAATGTCCTTTCGTTTGCACTAAGAGGTGGTCAGAGCAGGCAGAAAAGCAAGCCAGCTTTTATGCTGCCTAATCAGCATTAACAGCCTCAGCTGCATCTCTCCAACCACCTCAGCAGAGGTGACTTCACGCCATTTAGAGCCAGATTACCGAACAGGCACAAAAAAATAGACTGCCTGACAAAAACTGCATTGTACCTGTATTTGTGCTGCCACTGGCTTTGGGCCGGCAGGAAAACATAATCCCTAAGATGTATAAAGACAACATATTCTATTACATCGACATACAGTATTAATCAGTTTCTTGAAGCTTTGAATGTGTGTGATTCCATCACTAATCAACAAATAGACACAACTCTCCTTTGATGCTGTTATCTTGTCTATTCTATAATGCAGCAGCACTTATCAGCAGAGGCTCAGTCTATTGTTAATCTGCTTTCCGGTGCTGTGACCACATGAACCTCTCTGCTCTCCTGTGTCACAACAACAGCTCCAACTTTCTCTGGTGGTCTGTAAAACTATCTGACGGAGCAACCAAAGGCATCAGGGTCAGTTACAGGTCTGGCACTGATCCTACGTGCAAGTTTGTATGTTGGTGCACACCAACCAGGGAAGCTGTCAATGTATGGACTCAGCTGTGTGCATGTATGTGCGTGCTGTAACTCAAGGTTTATCAGCACACAAAGGCCCAGGGGGGTGATAAGAGATGAGAGTCAGCGGCTGGATCCTCTTACCATGATGAGGCCGGTGGTGATCGGGTCGTTGCAGCCGTGGCACAGCTCCCCGAATTTGGCCCAGTAGTCTTTCTTGCAGAAGAGCCGTCCATCTTTTTCATAATACCAGTGGGAAAGTGAGGCGCTACACTCACAACACCTGAGAGCAAGAGACAGGAAGAGATTCGTGAGCATTTGAGCAATTAATTAACACTTTTTTAATGAATATGTGATGATACAGTCCTGTCATTACTCCTGTAGAAAAACACTGAACATGAGTCATACATACAAATCCAGTCATGCCAGCAGAGGCAAAAGAGGAAGTCAGAAATACGCAAATGATGCATGATAAGACATGATCTTCACATGTCATATTGTAATTTCAGTAAGTTTGCAACTACATATTGCATTACGATCAGTCCATTCATCATTGATTCTCTTAACTGTCAAAAATAGTGACCACCTATAATAGATACAAAAGATATTAAATTCACAGTTATACCATGATGAAAACAACCCCCACGTCCTCACATCTGAAAAGCCAGACTTTTTTTGCTTTTAACTTAAACAATGGACTAATAAAGAAATTTATTGATTAATTGTCTTTAAATACAGTAATAGATAAATCAACTGTTATTTTCAGCAACATATTTTTACATTTGAGTGAGCAGAAAAAGCACAAAACATAGAGCCCTTCATCATCAGTACGTCACTGAACCAGCAGTTCAGACCTGCAGGATCTTCATATTTTCAGTTGGTATTGTGTTGACAGAACAGTATGTTTTACTGCACCTTTTACCCATACTTTAACCCTCCTAATGACACCCTGCAGGGCCCAAATTATAGTTTTCATCGTGGTAATAAGTCCCTGTGTGGATTCATCACTCACCACCCTAACTGAGGTGGAAGAGACAAATGAGATCATACCAAAACACACAAGCTTGACTGGGCCTTAGAAAAACAAATGGAATAATGGCAAATGGAAAAACAGACAAAATGATTATCGTCATTGCAGTCAACCACAAAAAAATGCTTTCCAGTCCATGTTGGGGATGGGCAGATCAATTCTGCGGAATCGATACTCACAAGCTACTCATTTGGCATTGATTCCTTCATAAAATTAAACAAGTACAAAACGTGGTTTTCTGCGTCACTTCCAAATGTTTTCTGTACTTTAGTATAATGTGCCAATATACAGCCCTCACATATTTAACTAGTCTGTATCCGATGATTGTGGAAACCTGTAAGACATGAAAGCCACGCACAGTCACAAACTTCTGCATCAAACTTGTGAATGGCAGTAAGGAAACGTAGTGTGGTGTGGTGCTACTTTTCACCTGTAGACAAAAGTGTGGCAAATGCACTGTTTGCAACAATAAAGTGCTACACAGCAGCAACATGAGTGACCTCTTCAAACGTTTAAAAACAACACACCCTGAAAATTATAGAGGCTGAACAAAAACAAGAATTTAATCATGTACTTCTGTTAAATGCTTAGACTATCTTTTTAGTTATTACATTTTATTTAAGTGTACTCATATTTGTTTTTGTAATAAATTTGTAAAAAATACCATTATTTTGAAAAATCACATACAAACTTAGTATTGTATTGGTAAAATTGTCACAAAAAGTATTGGTATAATATCAAATTTTAAAAGTTTGGTATTGCCCATTCCTAGCACATTCACTCATGGCTGCCATATATAAACATTTAATCAACCAACAACAATCAGAATCACAAGTTTAACTTAAAGTAAAATCATTTTTAGCTAAGAAGTCACTAGCTAGGTCTTTGATTTGACTTTGATTTAACTTGGCAAAATGTTCAGAAACGTGCGGAGATTACGAGAAAAGCAAAGTCTAGTACTAGCTGTGTATCAGTGCTAAAGTTAGCAAGCTAGGCCAACTGTCTTCCACTTTCTGAATGAAGGCTAGTTAGCCTAGCTTGCTAGTTTCACTTTCAGGGTTGAAATATTGATTCTTTTAAGGAGACAGGCGTCTTAAATTGTTAAAGACAGCTACAAGATGAACACCTCGTCAACATTTGTAGACTATACAGAGATATGACATTCTCTCCAGTAAGACACACACCATGACAGTTGACAGCACATCTCCTATCACTGCCAACTCTCAAATGGCAGAACTGTTGTCATAAGAAACACCCACCAGAGGCCTTAAAGTTAGGTGCAGTTTCTACAAATGTATGTCAAAAAAAAAAAAAAAGATTTGATCATCTTTTGAAAATGGAAAAACGTCAACAATAGGTGCAGTAACATTATCGTTTATATTTCCTTACCACAAAAAGTGCTCGTCATATTTTCAAAGTTCAACTCAACGCACAAAGAAGTGAAAACAAATATCTGCAGTTCTCAGGAGCAGGCAGCAGCTTGATGTGTTTTGCTTTCCTGAAAATGAACATGTGCTGTTGAGAATGTGTTTGTCTAGGTTGTATTTTAACAATACCACCTGGGTGAACTGATCTGATCTGGGTGAACATCTACTTTCTGAACAGACAGGCTGGTTCTGACACGTCCATCTGTAGATCTCTGTCTGGTCTGTCCATCTGTCGCCAGAGTTCAATAGCAAGCTGCTCTAAATGTCCAGAGTGACGTCAGTCTGATACACATCAGATGCTGACAGAGTGAAGGGCGGATGGCGAAGAGTCGGAGACAGACGGAGGTGATAATTTGGTGACAACGAGCGTTGGTGGAGATTTTGAGTGACAAACACACATTGTAGTTCTTTTAAAATGCAAATAATGACACATACTGCTGCCCATGCTGGTTTGGTATTCAAAATAATGATAAAAACAGGTGAGTAAAGGTTATTTCCTGGGAAGCGATGATAGAAGATAACAATGAATTCAGTAGAAAGAGGGTGTAAATAATCTTATGTGACTCACACCAGATGAGGAGCACACCAGGATAAACAGGGAGCACCTTACTCATAGTCCTGTTGTCTGGAGAATGTGTTATTATAACTCGTTTGTAAACGTTATGTCTTTGTGTGTGATATTGGTAAGTAGACACATTTTCTCTCAGCATGTGGGCATAAATCAAAGAGTGTGCTAATCCCCTTGCTTATGGTAAAATCATTTCTGTATGTGTGAGTTAGAGCACTTGCGTGTGCGTGATTGCAGGCTTGTATGTGCTTGTTTGTAATCTCAATAAATCTCTGTGTCTAATGGCCATGACTAAGAGAGTGTCTCCACTCCTTCCCAGCGGAGATTCCCTCCCATCAGCCAGCCGTCTGGCCTCGTCGCTGCTCAGGGCAGCTTAAATCCAGGTCTGTTTGCTCTGAAAATATTAAACAGCATGCCTGGCTTCAAGGGCTGGTGCACAATAATTCACTTTGTCCCTCATCTTATCCCAATTTCCTGCTATTTACATTTGCATAAGATTTAAATTCCTTCATTTTAGTGACATTGCTGAGTGTGGCTCTGATGTGACAACTGTAACTCAGCTGGTTGATGCTTATTTTAGCAAAAAATACTGTGCTGTCTTGTTGCTTTGGCTTGCTGAAGAAACCAACCATATGGGGTTTGCATTTTTACAATCTTCAATCGTCAAAATGTTCTGTTTACCCCCCCCCCCTTTCATTGTTAAAACTAGATGGAAATAATTAGAGAATTAAATAAACAGTCTTTAGGATGGCCCTTGGACATGCAGAGGTCATGTATTTTCTACTGAGGAAAATGAAGCGAGAGGATTGTGTCCAGTGAGAAATGTAAGCGCTAAGGTTTGTTTGCAGCTGTACTCACAAACTACGTTGCATTTAGACGGTTAATAGATCCCTGATTGTCTGATATCGGGAAGTAATTACCTCCAACATACTTCAATAATACTCAAGATTCCTCAGGCTAAAACCTAAAGTGATATTCCACCCCAGAATGATAATCCACTACTCACCACTATGCCGATGTGAGGATGGGTGAAGATCTTCAGTTCACAAAACAATCCTGGAGTTTCAGCAGAAAACAGGGTTGCAGGCAAATCCAGTACAATGGCAGTGAATGGTGACCACGGATAAAATGTATGGTTAAATGGTTAAATGGTTCAATTTGAATGTCGCGGCTCACAAACACTTGGATTACACCACACGAGCAGGATGGAGACATTTTGTGTTTGTTTTGTGTTCTTTTTTTTACATTTTGTCCGTGGTCACCATCCACTGCCATTGTACTGGATTTGGCTGCGACCCTGTTTTCTGCTGAAACTCCAGGCTTGTTTTGTGAACTGAAGATCTGCACCCATCCTCACATCGGCATAGGATTGAGTACATATTGAGTGGATTATCATCTAGTGGAAAATTGCTTTAAATCATTAAAGGTTACAATTAAGTACAACTTTCAATATTAAAATTACAATTATTTATTGATTGGATTGCATACTATGTCACTTCATTTTGTACATACAAAGTGCTGAAACACCAGAGGATTTGCTGCTTCATCGTCATCCTGTTTGACAGTAAACTGAATATTTCTGGGTTTGGGACTGGTGGTCAGACAAAATAAGACATTTAAAGTGGAAACCCACAACCTTTTTGCTGTGAGGTGAAATTGCTAACTGTGACACCATGCCATGATAGTGCCGCTGCTGTAAAGACACCTGTGCACAAAATAGGATCACTTTCCGTTTCCTCAGAGTTAAATTGAAAGCTATTATAATGATGTGCATTACATAGTAATAAAACTGTGAGTAACGCTGGCCTATTGCTTCGCACGAACAAGTAACCACAGCAGGAGTTGGAATCGGGGATGAAGGGGGGAGTACCGTTAGAAGATTACATACATTAGTCAACTATAACTGACCACATGATAAAACGTTAGACTGACTTTATGAACAGTTTCATCATGTTGAGAATATTAGGCCGCAGTCTGTCCACATGAGCAATGTCTCTCTCTCTCTCTCTCTCTCTCTCTCTCTCTCTCTCTCTCTCTCTCTCTCTCTCTCTCTCTCTCTCTCTCTCCCTCTCTCTCTCATCACACTTTTCTCATCAATATAGAAAACAATTGAAAAAATATGTCTCTCACTGCAAAAACTGCACTCTTGATTGACTGGTCTGATTGGTGCTGTTAAGCACTTAACAAAACCAGATTATGCAAATATTAAATTTCAGCACTTGGTGAAAAAAGTGGCGGAGCATCATTCCAGTGCACTCCAGCAGCACTACATCTACAGTTAGAGGAAAACAGTGGGAGAAAAAATGTGAATTTGTTCAGTACTTTAGTTTTTAATGGAGACATAATTTTCCTGGGAAATATCATGCTCTGCGGCAGACAGGGCTGATTTGCACAGTGAAAAGTGAGGCTTATCTAAATGTGGATGGCCAATAATGAAATAATGATTAGTTGCAGCCCTACACACACCACTCTGTACTACAATTGTTCTGCAAGGGCTTAAATCTAACTCAAATCTGTGCAGCTACTGATGAGAACTTACTGAACATGTGCGTGGCTGGTTGGTAAAGTAACAACTAGTGAGAGACTCATTAATATATTCAGCAGAGGCAGCAACTCTCCACGACTTTGCTCCAAGGTCTTGCACCTACTGTGAGCCTGCACGTACACACACAACTACACACATGCACACACCTATATACCCTTGCTGCGCACACAGACACACATACAATTTATTTATTAGACAGACAGACACACCCACTCTCCCCTGTATCTGCATGCTGCACTCAGCTGCAGCTCAGCAGATTGTAGTGGAGCTGCTTCAGTATGCAGCATGTTTGGGTGAGCAGGGGGGGAGGAGGAGGAGACTTGGAAGTGGGTCAAGGCTTTCAGAAGACGTCCGCACCACCGAGCCAGGAGCAACTCAGCTGTCTTGGCTCTCTGCCGCTCAATAACTGCCTTTCAGTGCGTGCACACGCACTCACACACCCTGCAAACCCCTGCTGAGGCAAAGTCATACCTGGGGAGGGTACACACATGCAGGAGTGATGTTAATGCTCTGAGGTGCAGTTCTTTCATAGTAAAAGCTCTCAGAGCAGAGCTGGGAGTGCCAGCAGAGAATTAAAGATATGAGTGAATACATTAGTGACTCCCAGATGGAAATGTGTGCCTTCAGGACAAGAATGTTATCTCAGAGGTGGAGGAGACAGGCAGCAACGCTCGGCTACAACCCATGACTCCTGTGAATTAAAACACCCCACCATAATGACAAAATCAAATGCTTTTTCCAGTTAGTGTGTCAATGTGGGCTCACATTTTTGTGTGACTGTATTTGTGTGTGCATCGGCACGGATGAGTAAGAGGATTATCAGTGTGAAAGACTTAGAGAGAGTCTTTGCCCATTCTGCTATGATGCTCCAAAAAATCCCAAAATCTAGCTGGATGAAAAGCTTAGGTCTCTAGGTGGAAGAAATACAAAACACAGGCAAACGAAATATCACATGCCCTTTAGCAAAGTATTCAATACTGATGTTCAAGGTCAGAGGAAGAAATGAGTTTGAGAAAACCTGTGAAAAGACTATCATCAGACAAAAAGACAATAATAACTCAATAAAATGGATGTTTGATTGAAGCTTTAAAGCTTACTGAGGACATAGGAAGACAAAGAAAAGGCTGCACTGGACATAAATAACTGACATGAACAAGTGAGAGGGAGCAGAGCAAATTCCAGACACCATGAAACCCAGCTGGATCCCCCCAGGGTCAGGAAACAACCAATGACAGAGAGGATGAAAACGAGGGAGTGGAGGGAGTGGAGTTAGTAAATCTGAAACTGCCCGCCTCCTCCTGCTCTAATCCCTGATGGCATTATCTAAAAGTGTCTGGGAGAGCAATAAATTCCTTTTCCAGGTCAAAAGGAGGTAGACTTTCCCCTGGCCTCTCACCTTTCTCTGTCTGTGTTCACAAACATCTGTCTCCAGCTGAGAACTGTCACAGTCACTTACTCAGTGTCTGTAATCTGCACACTAAGAGAAAATCTTTCTAGGCCAGAGGTTTCCAACCTGGGGGCCAGGACCCATCCACAGGATACTGTAAATCTAAGGGGTGAACCATATTTGATTGTTGCACGTGTCTGATATGCTGATATTTTCCAACACATTTTGGATGATTGCTGATGCTGATACCAACAGATGCACATACCTTTTTCTATCTGAGAGTACCAGAGAGTGGACTTCAGGTATTACTATACCTATTCTACTGGCGGATGCAGACATAAAATACAATGTTCAAATTGCTCAATCGGGCTCAAGGATAATTTATACCGACTAATACTGTGCTGCTGAACAAACTGTGGGAAAAAAAACGAACTTCTCTGTGTGAAGATGCTGCAGCTTATAACATGTAGAGCACTTTGATGACTGATGGTGTGTGTGTATAGTCATGTCGTGTCATTCTGGTGGGGTTGATGTTGTTGGTTTTGTTGAAGTTGGTGTTTGTTGTATGAGTGTTTGTTGTGTAAGCTGTTGATGACGTCTGATGACGGCTCTGTGAGGCTCTACTTGAACTAAATGCTAACGTTAGCATGCTATCACATTCACAATGATGCCGCTAACATGCAGGTGTTTCGCAGGTATGATGGTGTGATCATGTTCACCGTCTTAGTTTAGCATGTTAGCGTGCTAATATTCACAAATCGCACTTGACATATTAGTGAAAGTTAGCAAACGCTAACATAAACCAAAGAAATCGTTCATTCAATCGTCATTAAACCAGATGATGGCGCTAGATGAAAAATCACAGGGATTCACTGAGCACCATGACCATCTGCAAAATATTTTTTAGCATCCACCCAGCAGCTGTAGAAATATTTTGGTCTGGATGAGAGTTCCACAAGCCATAAAAACATTTAAACATAATTCTTTTCTGACCTTTCCCTAATCATAGTTTTCTAAAAGCAGTATCAGGATTACATATTTAAATTTTGTGGACGTGTTAACCACAAATGTGCGTATAAGTGTGTCTGGGATTTAAATATTTTTTCAAAATGATGGTACACCTGATGAATTATCCTTGTGCCGCTTTTTAGTAGTCGGCAATTATTCATATTCATTATTCCCAGTGAAATTATCTCACTGGACAGTTTCATGATGTAATATGTTTTTGAATGACTGTGCTTCCTATTTATCATGCTGGCAGCCTGACCCAGGTCAATACCTAACATGATTAATCTGTCCCCCGTTGATATCAACGAGCTGAAGTTGAATGAAAAAACATCAGGCCTGAACGAATGAATGGAATTAGATTTCCAGAGGGACTGAAGTGCCGAAGAGGATGGAAAAGTAAATATATTGAACGAGAAATGATGACTCACAGGTGCCTGAACGAACAAGAAAAAAAGTCTCATCTGCATTAAGGTACAGTAGGTAACCATTCAGCGAGTACAGTAGATAAAACACTATAGTGTGAAATTAGTTTTTCTTTATGTGGGTTTAAACTACAGCTAAAATTAGAAACAACAGAAAATGAATGAACTGTTTTTATGATTCATAGTTTGAGTCATATTTAAAGCAACTTCTAAAGTGTGAGGATGTACTGCTTTTTCGTCTTATAAGATAGTCAGAAAAAATAGACATCTAAAGACGTTATCTTGGGCTTTGAAGAGATAGAAAATAAATTAAATTAAATTACTCAACAATAAAAAGTGATTGTTGGTTACAGGCCTAAATGAATTAAGTTGGAGGTCATTCAGAAACACACATATACACACAGGGAAATGGCAGACATGCAGATAGACAATGAATTATTAATCAGGCTTAAATGATTTCATTATTTCAGTTGTGTGCTGTGTTGGAGCTGAACTGACAGGCGGAGCGTTGCGGTTTAACATCTCAGCTGTGTTTCAAATATGAATCTGCCCTGCAGCTGCTCAGCTGAAATGGCACTGAGATGATGAACTGTCTTTATTCTCTGCCACATGTATCTATGCTATCGTACACATCTGAGCTAGGGCCGAAACTCTATTTCTAATTATTTTCAGGATGGAATAATCTTGTAAATATTTTTAGGATTAATTGACTAATTGTTAGTCTATTTCAGCCATCTTCTAGAACAGTGGTCCTCACATAGGGGTCTGTAGCATTCTGACAGTTGGTCCCAGATTTATTTATTTCAATTATCATGATGACAAAAAATTAATAAATAAAAAATGAGTATTTTTTTTTTTTTAATTTCTTTTTTTTATTGATGAATTTTACAGAATTCCTATATTTGTAAGCAATACCTACTTTTATACCACAATCATTTTTAAAACATTAAACCAGATGATCTCTTCCTTTATTTGGAATAAATCAGGTCACATAAGGAAAGAATTCATGGAACAACCAAAAGGCCTAGGCAGACTCTCCCTCCCCAACCTGGGCTGCATATTACTGGGCTGCACATTTTAATGTTATCTCTCTGTGGCTAAAGGATTGGAAAGGTACAGCCCCCGCGTGGCTGCACATTTAAATGACCACAAGCAGTCGGCACTTGCCTCCTGCTTTAATCTGCATGTCTTTGCCACCACTTGTTAATAATATTCATAGAAAGATGAATTACCATAATTATTTAACAATTACTTTTCTGTTGAGCAAATAATAGATTAATTGACTGATCTAAACAAAGCTGTATGTGAAGCAGCTTCATGCAAAACATGCAGCTCTTGTATTTTCATCTTCCTCTGATCTCTGTGCGACTCCTTTTAAGACGAGCCCTTGAATGCCTCACAGTGAAATAAAACCAAAACAGAATCTAATTTGACTCCCACACAAACCTTACAGACCATCCAGCTCCGGTCAGCATTTTACATTGTGTGTGTGTTGTGTGCATGTGTGTGAGCGAGTGTGTGGGCGTGTGTGTAAGTAAATGTCACCACAGGTCATTAAATGACGCGTGGGCTAACACTGCTACAGGAAGCAGGAGCGGTCAAAAGGAAACAGTGTGTGTGTTCTGGAGGAGGCGTGAGCAGGTTCATTACTAACGGACAGATGCAAAGCTGAAAGATTTACGAGGAGCCACACCTCTCAAACACGCAGACAGACAAACACACGTGTGTCTCTTCCTCGTTAATTATTAAATCCTCCATCATCTGCCTCAAGCTCAGACAGACATCCATCTCCTTTCTATCTGCAAAGACAGCAGAAACACATTTGAGTACTTCTGATCAATATGCCCGGCCCTGAAGTAAAATCAGCTAAATTAGACAATAAACGCTGAGCATACTGAGTCTAAAACAAATGTGTCTACGGCATGAAAAAGTGCTCAGCTGCAGTTACTGGGGGAGACCAGCGGTAACTGCAACAGGGGGTCAATTGTAGCCTAATTAATTCCTCCAATCAGAGACACACTGGATCGATGACATTTACTTTGCACATGCTCAGTAGGATTCTCTCTCTCCCTGTGGAACAACAAAACTAATTTTGAGGTATGAGTTACTTCCTGGATTTTTCTTCTGATGTCTAACATTTAGATGACAGTGAATTTAAACTTGCATCAACTGTATCTCTTGGTCATTGGTAAAAAACAAAATAAACATGAACAAACTATGCTGACATAGGTGTTGCCAGCTACCATACAAGATTTTATTATGGCTGCAAGATTGGGGCAGTTATAACACTGTAATACAACTGATCCTTCCTAAGTCCTGCCTCTTCTTTCTCTTATTTCCAGTTACAGTTGAGCTATCTCTACTCCTTGGTCAACGTTCTCCTTATCCTTTAATTTAAAATTTAAGTTGTGACCCTATATGTCATTGTTACAAAAATAGAGAAATATTGACCGAGGCACCAATTTTGCTCAATTGTTACTGGAGCAAAAAAGGGGCGGGACTTGGCAAAGGTCATCAACCACGAACCACATAGACCAATACAGGCATCCTGTTTGTCTGTGTTGACATACTTTTACATTAGAAATAAACATATTACATAAACATATTTCACTAAATTTAATTGTAAAATTAATTTAACTACTAATTAAAATCTAGCTACCACTAAAATAGTTGCTTTGCCTCCTGCAGAAATGGACCTTTGCTTTGACTGCAAATGAAGTCTAACATCTAAAAGAATTTGAAGCATTAAAAACATCTTAGGTAACATTATTAGACACTACAGCAGTAATGTGATTACTTTGAGGTGTGCTTTTATTTGATAAACAGAGGGTTATTAAGTCTTATTTTGTCAGTTAGTAGTAGTTAGTAGACAGAATTGCCCCTCCAAGGGGGTGTCACGCTGACTTCTTGAATAAAATTTAATATTACAGTATTGTCCTTATTAGTAAAAATATATCAATTGTAGTCTTGCACATATGAGTGTTATACCAAAAGACAGTGTATTGTAAGTAGTCTGTGCATTATGAAGGAAAATGCCAAAAAAAAAAAAAATTCAATTTGCCCCCGGTGTCCTCTTCTTGCAGGCTAAGCTGAAATCCTCACAGACAAAGAGAAAATACAACGTCTGGGAAAGAGGAAAGAGACGAGGGGCTGTGAGCTACAGAAATGTGCACACACACACACACACACACACACACACACACACACACACACACACACACACACACACACACACACACACACAGACCAGTGAAAGTCAAGCTGAGGAAATGGCAGACATGTCTGGGGGAGACCCCTCTCTTTCCCCTCACAGGAGACATAAATAGACAGAGATTCCTGGTTCAGTGCCAGGATTTCCACTGCTGATATTTTCCATAAAACTGAAGGATTTCCCACACAGTCAAGGATGAACATACCTGTGTGACAGGACTGCACACAAACCAACAAATATTAACTATTGATCTGATTGAAATGGCTGGATTAGTCTAGTTTGATTCATTCAGCATTCACACATTAACACACACATTCAAGGGCACATTCATCCCATTCCCACGCGCCCCTTTTTTGTTCCCCCTATCCTTCCACCCCCCTCCTCCCCTCCCTCCTCCTTCACCATGGCAACAGAGAATGCCATGGCGATGATGTCACCCCCTCTCATAAAAACAGAGGCATTACTTCATCACCTTATGCTAACCCCCTCAGCCCCTCTCTATTGGCTGGCTCTGTTCTCTTAACCTTGACAAACACAAGCTCAGCAGCATTTACTCAGACATTAACCCCTCGAGAACTTGTTTCTGCTACACTTTAAAAGAACGAAAACCCAGCAGAGGAAAGCAGGTGGTGCATTTTAAACAGTAGCTATAATGGCGCCCTCTGTAGCCTTGGCTCTGCAGTGGCTGCTGAACAAATGTTTCAGACTGTGGGAGACAATCTCTTTATCTGTGGCCTGGTGGTCTATTCAGCCTGTAAACAGGAGCCCTGGCAGACTGGGAGTAAATGATGTGCACGGCAGCACTTTTCTTTGTCACTGTTAAGCCGTCCTGTGACTGACAGTCAGTCTGGGGCCGTCTCACTTGTTCCACTGTGGGGAAATGATAAAAGGTTTCAGCAAGCTCTGGGAACCATGATGAGTGTTGTTCAGCAGGATTCAGCTCCTATTCATTATCAGGACTCGTTTATAAATAGTTTAGAGTGTATAGACTGTTTCTGCAACTGCATACACACAAAGAGAGGACACTAATATAGGAAGTGAACCTGGTGCTGGGTGAAAAAGTCGCACTAGCAGAATCCAAATCCCATGTAGAGCTGAGTGATAAGGAATGGGAATCAAGAATTGAATAAAAACAAAATAATAACTAAGAATTCAGAAACTATTTTTGATTCCAGAAAACAAAGATTGGAGGTGGTGTGCTTCAGTCTTCTAATGTCAGGTACTTAGACTGTAACATCTGTATAGACATTATTTTACAAGTATATAGTTATAGTTAGAAGTAGGGCTGATTTGCTCCCTGCATTCTGGTGACTTTTACAGAAAGAAAAGAAAAAGAAAAAGAAAAGTAATAAGTTTTGCGAAGAGATGCCTGTAGATGACCTAGCTAGAAAACCAAAAACAGACAACAAAAAAAACCAAAAAACAAATATATGCACAAATAGAACCAATTCTAATATATGATTAAACTTGAATTAAGAAAATTGATCAAATAAACATAAAATGGTGCCTATAAAGCTAGAAAAATAAAAACAATCTGCATTATGTTCCGTAAATAAAGTTGTCGTGTAAGTGCATATCGGACAACATATGTGTACACATGCTGTACAGAGCATAAACATGAAAGAAAGGGGGAAAAGGGGTGTGAAAATGTGTGTCTGGAGAAATGAAAGGAGAACACAAGTGACCCCGGGAGGAAACCAGTAGAGGGCAATGAAAAACATAAGTGTGCCAGGAAAATCATGAGGGTTGGCAAGTATGTGTAAAAACATCCTTGCAAGGAAACATTTCTGCTCCAAAGCATTTGTTATCATATGCACAGTTAAAAACAAGTTTCCCTGTATAATGAAATTCATCTTTTGCCTTTGTCCATCATTACACTCTAGATAATTATATTATCAAAGTATATAAATTTGAAGACAGTATGATGTCAGGGAAATTGGGATCAGGTTTGACAGAAATCCAACCGCATGAATCGTGTACCAGACGCTGGTGATCGATTCTGTGCAGGCCTGGCTCATCTCCAATCAGCCTATTGAAATACATATCCGAAGTCCAGGTAGAGTAAGAGATTAATGCGTTTAAAGACTTATCAGACACCACAACACAGGATTTTACAGTTACAACAACAGCAACTATTTTATAACTCATCACAATGATCTCAATGTGACCCTGAAGGAAGCAGAGCAATTACCTACAGCTACAATGGTTATAAAATCCTTAGGATAATGTGGGAAAATTGAAATACATATGATAGAGAAACATGGGAGAGGAGTCCTATGGAGCCCCTATAGGGACACAGAATTTTTTTTTTTTAGATAATGAGTTTTACGCGCGCACGTGAAATTTTTACGCACGCGCGTAAAACTTTTAGGGGCTCCGTAGAGTCCTGCCTGTTTTTTGTCTTTTTTTCATTTTGTTTTGTGCTGGATATTCTTGTTGTCCTGAAGGTGCCGTCACATCAACAGATTTAACTTTATGCAACCTGAGCAAACTGCATCTGCTGATGAGGCCTGTCTGATACAGCTGAAAGCACCAGAAAAGCTAGTAAGTGGACCTTGAGTTTGTGCAGCTTGAATGACACATAATCTCTGTTGTACTAATTACAATTTGACCAGGTGAGCAGGTGGAACAGAAAACCAAACCATCAATGTCAATCTACTGTAATATTTAAATTTAACAGCCACTTTTTTATGAAAAGTTAGTGGTCACGATCAGCATCATACCTTAGCTACTCAATAAAAAAATATTTTGTATGACACATACAATTTAAAGTCTGACTGTCCTTAACCAAGTCTCAGTAGTTTTCATAAAATGATGAAGGTCAAATTCAAAAGTGACAGGACAGAATGGAGAGAAAACGAGGGCGTTAATCTTCCTTCCTTTAATCACATTCAGGGTTTAAGTCTGGAGTCTATCGGCTCCCGCGTGATTAAAGTATTGTAGCGAGAGCCAAAGGTTGGAGCTCGGGAACAGGTGATTAATCAAAACGCTCAAAACACAGGACAACTCTTTTCTCCTCTCTGCAAATGTTATCAGCAGGTTTGAACCTTGGAACATTACGGTGAGGAAGATGAGGAGGAGTTTTAGATGCAGTGTCACTGGAAAATGACAAGCTTTAGTCATAAGTCTAACAGCTTAGACAGGAGAATTTTAATGAACATATATCAAAGTTTATGTGAAGGAGTGGAGGTGACACAAGAGCAAAGATCTCTTCCTCTCATTAGGTTCACTTTTCACTCACTCCATTCACATATTTGTGATTTTAAAATAGTGCTAAAACAACATATGTGATGTTGAATTTAAGGACCAGTGTGTAGGATTTAGTGGCAACTAGCGATGAGCTTGCAGATTACAAACTCCTCCATCTCGCCGTTCTTTTACAAGTGTATAGGAGAAACTTGTGTAAAACACTAATGGCCACATTTAGAGTCACCGTTTGGCTTGTCCATTCTGGGCTACTGTATGAACACGGCGGTGTAACATGGCAGCCTCCATGAAGAGAACCTGCAACTTCTGTGGAAATGAACGGCTCATTCTAAGATAACAAAAACACAAGAATCCTTATTTATGATTATACACTTGTGAAAACATATTTGTGAATGTTATATTCTATTTTTGCCATATTCTAACAAAAAATCCCTGTAAATCTTTCATGTTGCACCTCTAAGATCTTTATCCTGCTGAAATACGACAAATACAGCTCAAACGAAAAAAGTAGGCATGTATAGTAAGACAGTTTCTGGTTTGTTAGGATATTTCAGGGAAAAGAAAGATTCATAAATCCAGATGAAGGCAGTGAATCTGTGGGTAGATTTTACTGCTTCTTTAATGCAAGCTTGTGGGAAGCAAAATTATTACAGTGAACCAAAACTAAACTAAAAGCTAACTAGATGTGAAAAAAAAAACATCTTGATTAACTGAAACAAAAATAAAAAACTAGACTTTACAAAAAATGAACACTATCTGAAACAATATTGTATACTTATATAACCAACTAAAATAAAATAAAAAATATGCAAGAAATGTCTTTGTCAATTTGGTCACATTTGTCCACATTTGTTGTTGTTTTTGTGTTGTACTACCTGATCTGACCTCCTTCAATCCCTAACAAATACCTCCTATACACACATATATAACAAATGCAGTCTCAGAGCATCTGACATGCACGCTGCATTGTCAATAAATATGTATAAATCTAAACATGTCAATTTTCTCTTTTCTTTCTACCGTGTACAAAGTTACATGTGTACAAATAAATAAAAGCATGTATAAGCACAATGTTATTTCTGGCTTCTGTGGAATAAAAGAAGACACATAAGACATCCAATGAGATAAAAACATGAGTTTTCTGCTTTGACAGTCTGGCTGTGCTGGATAACATGCTTATCTGCTTTGACACACATGCACACACAACAAAAAAATAACACTGCACCATTGCACCCTTTTCTCTGCAGTGCAGTATTTGGACTCGTGGAAACATAAGTTTGGTTACAGCCGATGATGTAAGCGAGTGTACGCTGGGTAATATGACCAGGACAGAAGCATTCAGTGTTAATAGTAAAGTCAGTCACATGCAGGACAGCAGGGTTTGATTCATTGTCCGGTTTTGATAAAAGAGGGAAGTCACTAACAGACGTGAATTTGTGGACCCACAAAGACAGAAGTGTGACTGATGTGAGCTCGGTCATTAGGGAAGTGAGACACAACAAGAGACACTAATCGTCTAAAGCCACAGAGCGACACGGTTCAGACACTGTATATTACAGATAATATACATCTGAATGGAGGCATTAAAAGTAATTTCTGCATTTTAAACAATGAACGATGAAGTTTTAAAGTTGCTTTATGTTTCGGTCAGTTTAGGAGCTTCTGTGCAAAAACATGAGGGGAAGTGAAACAGTCGATCAGTTGGCTGATCCACTTGACTGATCACACAAACACACAGCAGATCATCAATGCAAATACTTATCTAAGACTTGCAGTGAGGGTTGAAACAATATCAGTAAACAAACATAACTGTAAGATTCGCCGCTTTCTTTGTCTTATAGGATTTTATATGGAATATTTTGGGGTTTTGATCAGTTGGTCAGTCAAAAATGGGAATCCGCAGATCTGTGATTGGTACTTCCGACATTTTTTTAGATTAAACGATTCATTAATGCATCAACAAAATAACTGGCAGATTAATAAATAACAGAAATATCACATCTTTATTAGAAGGATAAACCTCTCGAGATGAACCATTTCGTTTGCAGGAGGTCCTTAACATAAATATACAGACAATAATTATAAAATTGTCTAAGTAATCATAAGTTCCAAATAAAAATTTTGGTTCAAATTTGTTTGTATCAAAAAGTGTTTGAAAGTATGTTGGCTTGCTTTACTTTGTTTATTTGACACATTTTAATCTCAATCTTTAATCTGTATTCCCTGTTGAATCCAACAGCAGATCATCAACTATTAGTCAGTTAATCGACTGAAAGAGAAAATAATTGGCAATTGTTTCGATAATTGATTAATCTCTTTTTTTAAGCAAAAATGGTAAACATCTGATGGTTCCAGGTTCTCAAACGTGAGATTTAATTACTTGTGTTACATATTCACACGCATACAGGAGATCACATGCATCGTGGGTTTTGGAGTGCTGGGGGAATTTTTCACTTCTTTCTTAAGTTTTATTGACCACAGGATTACTCAGTCCATCAGCAATACTCAGGCAGATTGATCAATGACGAAAACAATCATTAGTTACAGGTCTATTCAGCAGACTGTCAGCTGAATAAATTAAAACAACATGAACACAGAGCCCCAAAAGTGCTCAGAATTTATAATAGAATGACAAAAAGTTTAATTTAGGCTGAAACCCTGGCAGAAACCAGACAAACCAGCTGAGCCAGATCATCTAGATCTTAATCAGCTTTATCAACAAAATGCTCGGATTGATCCAAAACATACTGACTCAGTAGAGACTTGTTGATAAACTGTCTGGGCCCATACAGATTAGGTTACAGGTCCATTCAACAAACTGCAGTTTGACAAACTTGAATAAATTACAACAACATGGAAAGTTTGAGAATCTCTGACTCCATGACAACAAAGCTAACTCCATCTCCTGAGGAAGACCATGTGATCCCAGTCAGAAGCTCTGGAACAAGTGAGATAAGACTCTTGTGTTATAAGTTAAAGTGTCAGTTCACTTACTTTCTGTGTTGCTTCTTGCTGCGTTGGTTCTTTGCTGACATGTCACCCGTGGGAGCGCTGGCCTTGTTTTGACAGTCAGAAGACAGACTCATGTCAGCAGCTCCACCAGCCGTGCTGTCACAACCATCAATGACTCTGTCTCTCTCTCTGTCTCTGTACTCTGTCTTTCTGTCTCTCCCTTCCTCTGCTTCCTCTCTCAGTGCAGCTGCATAAAGGGGTCACGCTCCTTCATCAACTATTTCCTGTCCTCTGCCCCACCTTCCTCATGGCTGCTCATTTCTAGTTTTTAACCTCACAGCTTAGACTCCACCCTCTTAATGTGAACTGCCCATTTCCTGCACTGGTCTATACATTTAAAGATTCCAGTACCACTTATCCAATGTTCCCATTATCTATCATCTATTAAAGCCCTGCACCTCCTCTCAACTTAACCAACCTCCTCATCAGACCCCTGAGGTGCTTTGTTTTCATGAGATGAGGGTGTAGCCTCACTCACAGATACCCAAAGACGTCTCAATCAGGCTGAAACCTCAGCAGAAACAAGACTAACCAGCTGAGCCAGATCATCTAAACCTTTATCATCTTCATCAACAAACTGCTCCAATTGATCCAAAACATCTTCATCCAGAGACACAGCAGAGCCCGCTGATAAACTGACTGACTTATCAGTATACATTATATCACATATCAGTGTATAAATAAAAAAGAATTTACAGTGCAGTAATGTCAATAGTTTGCCTGTTACTGTAATAGATGGTGAGGCTGCTGTACTGAAAATATTTCAGTTTTGTTTAGTTAGGATTAATGCTTAGAAATGGGCCCAATAAATCGAAAAAATCTTTTGTATTTTCCCTGTTGAATTCGCCATCACCTCTGCTGACGAACATCTCAACAACGTGTTTGTATCATTTATTCCTCTTCCCTGTCCCATTAATCATTTCATGACCCATCAGATTCATCTTACGATCCCTTCCCAACCCCTAGACTGAGCTGAAAACTGTATATAAAGCAGATAAAGCAAGCTCCACCTCAACCAGCCACAACAATAAAATGCCAATTACACATTTAATTATACATTAATGAGATAAGTCATTTTAGTCACAGGGGCCATTTCTACTTTTGATAAATGTATTTAAAATACATTTTGCTAACAATATTTCTGTACTTAACTTGAGTAGGATTTTGAATACAGACCCTTTATTTGTACTGGACTATTTTCCACATTAAGATATTGGTAATCCTGAGTAATTTAAGTACTGACTTCCGGGTGATGTCTGCTAATTACATGAGTTACAGTGAGTGGGATTGTTGGGGGGAAAAGCCTGGAATGTAGATGGACTCCCAGATGGATGTCTCAGCCCCATGTCACCATAGCAACAATCTCTATAGAATAATATGGATCATTATACCATATGTACATGCATGTAGCCTCAGGCTGCACAAACACAGTCAGCTGACTACTTTTTACTTGAACATTTGAGATTGAAAATCACACAGCCGCTATTAAAATCTAAAACAATGCACCATTTCATTCACCTTTCTGTGCTCTCAGGAGGCCGACGTGTTCATTGATAAATGAGATATGCATTTTTCTGCCAGTCCATGGTGTAAACAACCTGTGCACAGCAATGAAGCACGTGACCAACAGGAGTTTGTGAAAATGCTATTTTTAGCTCATACTAATCATTACATCGTTTCCATCACTTTACTCTCACATAATTTTATCTCTGTGTCATATTTGATATATGTAACTAAATGTTTGATCTGACGACTATTTTCATTATTAATTACTCTGCAATTAACAGTTTTGACTAAAAAGTATCAAAAAATGAAGTATTTTATTGTTTAACAGTCCAAACTCCAAAGATATTTCGGTTTAATATCATATATGACAATATGTCTTCTTGTTAGAGAAGCTGGAACCAGCATGTTTGGTATTGCAGCGGACTATAAAGATTAATGATTAATCAAAATAGTCAATAATCGACTAATCACATCTATAATTAACATTACTCAAACTCAGAGGCGCTTTGATAAACAAACAAAGCTGTGCTGTTTATCAAAGCTGCTTTGCTGTGATTATTTATAATACCTCTGCGCTAATTAGCATCCATGAGAACTGTTTTCACAGTCTCACCTCATTAACGTGACTGAACCGTCGACACTGTGAGAGTTCAGAGTCGAGGTTCAACATTCAGATTTATTTTCTGACTAAATAAACCGTCCGACACACCATGAATCATCCATCACGTCCTGCGGCCTCTGTCTCCAGGCAGAATTCAGCTGCAGGTAGAAACAGCTGAGTCACTGCAGCCCTCTACAGAAACAGAGCCAAACTTCACTGTATCACAGAGCTGCACAAAAAAGATGTGGAGCAGATAAAATTTCAATAATAAACAATCATCTTCTACATCTTTTGTTTGCCTTCAATATCTAGATTATATTAGAGGCTATTTTTTAATCAGACAAGAGGCAGTAATGTTGCTCCTGCAGACATGAGTCAGGGTGTGGGGGGACAGATGGAGACAGAAATGTGTCCTGCAGCACAGGAAAGCAGTTGCAGGCTTTGTGTCAGCTCGTCCTTGAGAAAGGGCGACCTCGCCTAAACAGTTTCAACTTGTGTGCCTGTGTTTGTTGATATAACTACAGAATATGAGCACGAGTGTGAATCCATCACCGACGTTAGAAAACAGTGCGTACAATCAGAAAGCACATTTTTCCTTCTGCACCTTTAGTAGATGTACACGAGATTTAAAAAAAAGAGAGACTGTTATCTAAAGTGCGAACAAAGCAGAAGCCTTTGCAGTCCGTTGAGACAAATGTTGGGGCAGTGAGTGTCAAGCAGAAATAGTTTTATTGGGAGCAGGACGGTGCTGCACTGTACTGCAGAGACACTGCAGCAGAGCTGGAGTTAAAAAAAAAACAAATATATTCAGAAGATGATGATTTTCTAAAGCTACTTTATTATTAATGTCCCTACAGGAAAGTGAAAATGAACGAGAAGAAACTAATTTGCAATAATCCAGTGATTCAGACTACACACAATATAAATAATGATTAAATTCTAATGAAGAATAGAAAATGCAAATTCCATACAGTGAATAAAAAACATGAAACCAAAAGGATCACAGAGGATGCTAATAAGCGTAAGAGTAGAAATCCTCTTATTCATCATTCCCAAGAGGAAACGAGGTTGGGAGCGACTCCAGAGTCCTGTCATAATGATGCTACACACACCTTCTTACTACATCTGCTGTCTCTCCTCAAATGTCAAGAGCTACTTTAACTTAATCCCCTCGAATACACAGTGAAGCCAATAAAACGCTCACTGAGAAGCATCTAGAGAGCCTTTAGCCCGAGTCCTCGTGGCCTTTTCAGAAACAATGAATGAATAAATAATTAAAATAATGAAATATTGTGAATTGTAAAAGAGAAACAAGTGTTGAGTCACATGGCAGAACTGGCAGCAAGATGAAATAAGATGAAAGTGACAGGACCGTTTGTCAGGTCACAGACGTTAAATCTCTGGTGTAAATAATAACATTAATGATGACGTCGTTCCATTTAGGTGCTTCCATTTGTATATGGCTGATAAAGGTGTTAAAAGATAATTCCAGTTTATAATAACTTGAAAATGTAACTATTTTTATGTCATCCTATTTTATACTACCATCTATTTGAAGGTCCAGTGTGTAAGATTTACGGGGATATTGCAGAAACGGAATATAATGTTCATATATGTTTTCATTGGTGTATAATCATCTGAAAATAAGAACCATTCTGCTTTGGTTACCTTACAATGAACCATTAAACTCCAGAGGGTGCAGATCCTCGTCTATGGCATCTGCCTTTTTGCACTGCCATTTTTCTACCGTAGCCCCAAATGGACAAAGCAAAAAACTGGCTCTAGATATGGCCTCTTGTGTTTTGCAGTACGTTCTCCTACACTCATGGAAGTGGAGAGTAAGATGACGTGTTTGCAGTCTGCAAGCTAACCGCTAGATGCCACTATAATAATAACCCTAACCCTAACCTGATTAATTTTCATAATTTTTGCCATTATATTTATTGGTTATGATTAGGGATGTACAATAAATATTGGGGACAATAAACTATTGTGCGATAATGAGAAATTATGAGATAGTGAAATTATAGCCAATAAATGTCTGCCATCTTAATATCAGATTTGACAGATTATGTCAAAGCATTTAATTTGAATTCTTTGGCTCCATAACAGTCAAAGTCTATTTGTTTAGCTTTTTGATGAACTAGAAAAAATTTACGAACACTTCAAGAGTTAGAACTGTTCTTTGTTTTTGTTCTAATAGTGATGTCAGTTAGATTTGTTTTTGTCTGAGCTGGAATATTTAATCATCCATCTTTGCTCGCTACATCTGAGCCTTTTTTACCCTCAGGTGTGTATAAACGGTTATATAAACTTCTTTTTAAAACAGAAAAATCTGAAATGATCAGTTATCTGTATCGGCCATGAGAAGCAGGTAATTATTGGTTAGCTTGTCTTATTTTTATAGTTTTGATAATGATCCTTTGGAAGTTAAACCAAAAGTGAGCACATGTAAAATGTTGGTTCATTACCTCATTGCAAAATCAGAAGTAGGAAGTTGGTCTGTTAACTGTGATGTTTGTTTATCACAGTTTATACAGGGTAATAATTTTAACGTTAGGCTTTTCTTCCAGATAAGTTGAGCTTGTTTACTGTAAGGCGTGCCTGATTATCTGTCCAAGATCTCAGGAAATATTGTGGTGAGTTCAATATTATCATAACCAGTAGAAAAAGATTGCACACACCTAAAGAATGAAGATAAAATATAATTTTCCTTTGATCAATAAGTACGTTACTCTCTTTGTTGATTTTCACATTATTTTGCCACTGTCTGTGGTGTTGCTCCAATCTGTGTGATGTCTTTGTCACCAGTCTTCACAGAGAGAGAGAGTTAGTTCAAAACTACTGTGGTTTATTTCCAGGTCATGTTTACTGCCACATTATTCTGTTTATGACAAACAAACTACTGTTGCAGTCAGTTTTATTGTGACAGAGAAATTTTTCCTTGGAAAGCACTTTATGCACCATTTGAATGTGCACATAAACAAATGTAAAAAGCTGTGTTCAGGGTATATTTGTATGAAACTGGCAAGAGAGAAGCACAATCGAGATGTATTTATAAAAAAATGGCACAGATAACTGCTTCAAAACCAAGAGAACACTGTATGTAAAAGAAAGACTACACATACACGCAGCTCTCTGGGACAACACTATAAAACAGTTTAATTACAAAAATCAATACATTTTGTTTAATGATGGAAAAGTAACTGCCTCAGTCTAATCATGCAGTGATGCATCACATCAATAAAGGCCAGGCTGGTCATTATAGTGGTCAGTACTCACAGTATATAAATGGTATGGATGCATTCCTAATAAAGAGTCTCAGCTGAGCTCTGGGACAAACAGAAGCCTCAGTGAGAACCCAGCTTCATTTTCCCATGAAGTCACAGTGTGTAAAGAGCTGCTGCTATTTTCTGAGGAGATGTTTTTTTTCTCTGCACCCTTGGGACTCCCTACAGTCTCCAAATAAAACTCTGGGCACTTTAATTTAGCATTCCCCTCATCTCATATCATCCCCACTTCCTTTTCACTGCTCTGCTGCAGCACTGGGTCCTGCAGTTGGACTCGTTTGTATTTAAGCTCCGTTCCCACTAGTCAATTTTCCACAAAAGTCTTGTCAGACTAGCGAAGCCATCTTAAATCCTCCTTTTCTATGACAATCCTGCTCTCCCTCAGGATTTGGATCTGGGTCAAAAAAAATATTCCTTCTCATTTCTAGACACAGTGTGGTACGCAGGGAAACATCAGGATGATTTCTAGGAGGCTACAACCCTCTTTTTATAGCTTTAACTACTCACATGGCCTCACTCCTACTAATTCAACAGTTCTGGTGTGTGTATGTCCCTACAGGGTGGGCAGAAGAGCTTAAAGCTGCAGGCTGATATCCAACACCTCAAAACGAGTGTGAGGAAGCTGGCACAACGCAAATCAGCTACACAACGCTATCTGTTGCACAGACATCTCACCTAATGATGGTACAGTTACAAAGAAATGCAAAGTAGCGCTTTTATATTCAGTCAAAGTACAAAGTGCATAAATATGCAAACAAACAGCATGTGTGAAATGAGTTCAAACACATAAAAACATGCAAATGAGAGATATGAAAAAATGCAAACACTTCAAAAAAAGATAGCCCACTGAGAACGACTGCAAGCCTTCATCCACCCTGAGGCAGCCAGATGTAACTGCCTATCTGCACACACACGCACACACACACACACACACACACACCACAAAACCATTGTGGACTCTGCCCTGCGCCCAAATACCCTCCTCAGATTTCCCATTCAGACATCAGGCCGGGGGAAATCATTAATGACACAGTGAGCAGTGAGTTTTCCACACAGCGAGAGCAGCCGATCTGTCCACCAGCTCAGATTAACACAGTGAGAGGAGGAGTGACCATGCATCAAAGTCTGTTTACAGGTGTGAGTCTAACACTGCAAATGTGACAAAAAAAAGCAAAAAAGCAAGAAAGTATTTTGTGGCTCCAGAGAGAGCAGCACACAACCTGGGGTGTGATCAGCCCAGACAAAAGGTAGCAAAACGTTCACTTAGAAGGAAAAAGTGGTGCATTGAATATAATGTTGTGTACATAGGAGGAGAGGAGGAGGAGGAGACCAGAAGAAAATGGATGAAATTCAGGACAGGAGAGTTGGGGGTGGGTGTCTCATGTCAGAAGGATTAAAATGCGTAGAATAAGTTAAAGTAATGACCGGATGTAATTTTTCATATTACATTATGAAAATCAGTTACAGATTCTGAGGATGATATGAAGCACAGTGTTTGTTTGATCCATTACACTCAGTTAAAGTGTGTGATAAAGTCATTTTAAACATCTTTTCAGCTGTTATGAAGCTGTCAGAGCTAACAAGATTGCCAAATCCGTGTAATAGATCATTTAAAAACACATCCACAATCTGACATATTTTACCAGGACATTTTTTCTGAACTACTAGCAGGAATTATAGCCAACATTAGTGACCTGATCAGAATATTTTGTTCATTACTATAACGGTTAATTTTCAGTTCAAACAGGACAGAATTCGGGATTCAGGGGAACTACAGTGTACTTGCAACTCAGGACTGTTGAAGATGCAAAAAATCTGGAGTAATGACGTTAGAAAGAAGTGAGGTTATCAGCTTGAGGCTATGGTAGCCACTGTTGGCAAAAAAAATATGTCTGTCTATTAATAATACCATCTGTTTGTGTATATTCAAATAAATAAAAATTTTAATTACAAAGAAAATAAGATTGTGCAAAATATAAAATGAAAATATCTCTGGTTCTGCTGCATTTTAAAGAGGTAATGCAAACTTTAACAACTTTTTTCAAGCATGAGTATGCTGTGATGAAATAAACCAATGCACTAAATTTCCTGGGTTAAAAATGGCTCAACATATAGTTCATGATGATATGGGCTATATACCTCTGCTTTTCCAGTTCCACAATAGCTTTAACAGCCTTAGCATTCTCCTTATTAAAACTTGGGTTTTATTTATTTATTTTAATACTGTTGAGGGTTTTTCTGCTGTTATATTTTCCAGGTATTATTCATTATTCTCTTTGTTATTGCAGTGCATTTACAAAAAAAAAAAA
>JAJHUR010073850.1:0-21523 GCA_027495735.1 Lutjanus campechanus
TTTGCCCCTGCCTCTCCACCACTGGCCAGTGTTCTTATTGCAACTGGTGGTCACAGAGGAAACATTGTAAATTAATGATTATGATAAAGCGATTTGCTCTAATTTAATTTCCAAACACAGTCATTATTTTTTTTTTTTTTAAATAGTTTTGGAGGTTTGTCCTTATCTCAACCCCCAACATGCTGTGTTGGAGGCAGAAAGTAACGACGGCAGACTGAGAGATTAGAACTCAAACCACCTGCAAGGTGCAGTATTGAGCTTCTGATCAAACTGTACATGAGAGGAACTCTGAAAACAGACATTGATCCAAACATTATACTGACGCAACACATGAGCTGTTGCAGCAATCATCACCGTCATCAGTGTTATCATTCGTAGCATAATTCAATTTTACTTTCTTGTTTGATTTAAAAATGCCTACATCCACGAAAGACAATCAAGCCAGAGCCAAATACGTGATTGGCTGTTGGTTTGAATGAGTAAAGATCTATTTTTGTCTTCTATTGTGAAGCACTTTGTGATGTTTGACCTAAAAAGGTACAACATGAAGAAACTTTACATAACTGGATCTGCTCTGTTGATCTCAGCTTTTATTTGATTGACAAAGACTTTGTGATGAAAGTATAAAAGAAAAAGGTAATTGGGGAGAATTGTAAGTAAATTACTTGCAAATTAACTGACTTGCATAGAAATCTTTAACTGTAGAAAGAAGCAGGATGAGTTTTTAAAAATGTAAATTAAAATAAGATGAAATGAGCGCATGTTTACATTTCCCAGATAAAGTTATGATGAGCAGTACGTTGAAGTTAAAATGAGGAAGAAGAGAGAGATTTCTATTAAAGTTATTATTTGGGAATTTTTTTTTGCTTTTATAAGACAGGACAGCTGGAGAGCAGACAGGAAACGGGGCAGAGAGAGGGGATGTCATGCAGCAAAGGGCCACAGGCAGGAGTCGAACCAGCAGCCACTGCAGAGGACTAACAGCCTCATGGGTCGGACGCTCTACCAACTGAGCTAAACGTCCACCTGAGACTTTTATTTCTACGATTTTTATTTTGAAGTTATATTTTGTGGTTATCAGGGTGGAAACACAACTGCTTTTTTCCGCATTGGCCTCCAAAATCAACAAAATATGAAAGTTCCTCGTCGAAGCTTTAAGCACTCTACCCTGCCAACAGTCTCTTGCTACTTTATGGACTACAAAAATGTTTTTGGGCCCCCAACCGCTGTAGGACACCAACGGTTAGCTAATTGTTCATCTGTGTTGGTCACTTTTCTCTTCTGAATGCCAATTTTAACCAAAAGTCATCAGTTACCACCTCCTTATGTCCAATAGACCTTTTTTCACAGCAGCCATATTGATTTGAAACAGCCTATAGGGTAAACACAGGTGTTAACAATGACACTAATTAAGCCTTGAGCCTTTCCAACATGCTCAATAGCAGCCCCCTGACTCTGTTTGTCCTGAATGGAACCTTAATTAGTATCATTGGTAACACCTGTGTTTACTTCATTACTTCATGTCAAAATGGCTGCTGTGAAAAGTGTCTGTTCTTTCCACTTTGACAAGAACACCTCTTCACTTCTTAAAGGTAGGCTAAGTGTTTTTTATTAGTTAGCTGCTTGTGCTGATGTGAATCCTGTCAGTTGATGTGTTGGCTCTGCTGAGTTGGTGTTTGTGTGCTTATCAATAAGCTATGAGACGTGGCTGTTTTATTTTTCTCTCAGATCTGCTCGACATCTTTGCGTTCTGCTGGCTGTTTTTCGACTTTCACGCTGCTGTAAATTTATTTTTCAGGGTTGGAACCGGTATTAAATGTAAATTAACTTCTTGAAGTGTCTGACAGTGACATCATTTTTTCGTTTGGTTGATGTTTGGCACTTGCATTGCGATGCTTTCATGCTGTTGATTTAGCCAGGAGTGAAATATGAACCCATGTTTGACTGTTATAAATCTTAGGGGCAGAATTGGTTTTGTGCATATTTCCCCCCACGCTTGTTGTTGTTTTGAGGGCTCATTGCAGGGTCTGTTGGAGAAAATAATATTGTATATCGGCTTTAGGGGTAAACATGACTGCACACAACCCATTCACATAATTATATCCCTGTTATACTAGCTTCATGGGGGGCATATAGGTTTAGTCTATAAGTCACATTTTCTCCACACATTTCCAGTTGAGTTGAGCATTATGTAAATATTTCAACTCAAAGTAAAGAGAGTTTATGTTACAGCTTCCTTTACTATTCTTCATCTCAGCATATCAGTTGCATCTTGCTGAGCTCCTGCTGCCTTGTGTCATTCCTTCCACATTCAGCTGCATAGTATTATCTGCTCATAGTCATTTGCTTCGTATCAGTGCTGCATAACATTTCATACATTATCTGCTTAAAGTATTTTGTTTTTGTGAGTTCAATGAGCTTAATAATAATCTGCTGCATAGATTATTATAAATCAAGTAGATTGAGATGTTCATATGTCCTATCTCAGTTTGTTAGAATGGTAGATTACCTGCAGTTTCGGGGGATAAAGTCTGCTATTTTCCCCCTTGAGCTCTAACTTGTGTTAAGCTTGTTGGTGCACGCTTGTGAGGAGTGTCGAGACAATTGGCGCCAAATGTTAATGTTAAATTTTTTTCATTTTGCTCACAATAGCCATCATTGAATGCAGCTTGTTAAAATGTTGACAAATATCATACTAATAAATATGAAATAGGGGAACAGCATACAATTTTAACATGCTATTTTAATCAGATAGTATTAATATTTCTTTCAAAGCGGTGGTTTCCAACTTCAGAGATTATAGGTGAATCAGTCTGAGGGGCTGAAAGATGTTTAATTTAATTAAAAAACAAACAAAGAAAAAATTCTGCAACATAAATTCTGCTGATTTTTTTTTCTTCTGTGCTTCAGACCTGTAAAAATTATTCAAATTAATCAATCTGAAAAGGGCAAATCACTCTTTGGTTGAACTGCTTTCATAGACATATACAACCTGTGACAGAGGGATGAGTCGACACTGTGTCTTAAAAAGGCCAAACGAGCCAAAAAGTCTGTGATGCACTAAAATAAATACATTCAAATTATACAAGGATTCAAGAACTTAAAGGTTTATTTGTGACCCCATAGGAGAACTCTGTTTGGTTCCTGGTAGAAGCTCTTTAAAAATTTGTTTTTTGCTCTCCTGTTTTTCCTTTCATACCACATTAATGTACAAGCATCACAGTCGTCAAATGTGTGTCTCTTCCAAAGTAAAAATCACTTCAGTGACTGCTCATAGTGAAACACCAGCCGGCTGAGCAGTCTGAAGGACTGAAGTTTGTGTCAGCCGTTCCCACTGAACCCTCTTTCAAAGTCCCTTAGATCTTTTCCTCTTGCCATCTTGATACAAAATCAGAGTCGACTGGGCCCGCTCAGCATTTTTATACATATACCACAGAGCACGATTAACTCTTTAATTATACAGTACCATGCAGTTCATTTGTGTGGCAGCATCTTCATTTGTTATGTTTCTCCATTTATATATTCAAGTGTTTACTTTAATGTGTCTGTATGTCACAAGTGCATGTATGCAATGTCAGGTATGTTTGCAGACAACTAGAGTAGTCAACTAGTTGTTGATTTGTCTGTTTGGACGTAGCTGAGAATTGGCACATGGCTGTTCACACCAGACCCCCTTACTCGACTTATAAAAAGCAACAAATTCACATTTAACCAGAGGCTGCAGTGACTGAATGGGTTAAGCACTGGATTGACCTGTAGACTGGGGATTGAGTCCTTTCCAGGGTTGTAGGGAGTAGGAGTTTATTCTTAGTTAGCTGTTTCACTACATTTTCAGACTAAGTTGACTTATTACAGGATTTTAAATTAGTTGCAGATTGGTTGGGTTTAGGCAACAAAACGACTTGGTTAGTTTTAGAAGAAAATCATGGTTTGTCACCGTCATGTTGGTGTAAATGGCAACATTGTACATCTCAGGTGCAAATAGCATTGTTGGCTACAGGCACCTTGTTGTTGTTTGTCTGCCATGCTGGACAATATACATTGGGCTACTTTGGTTATTCCACCCTGGTTGCAAATAGAGTCTGCTTAAAAGTAATTGCCAACTATTTCAATAATTGATTGTTTGATTTGAGTAATTTATTTAGAAAAAATATAAAATTTCTCTAAATTTAGCTTCTCAGATGTGAGTATTTCCTTGTTTCTTTAGTCCTCTATGACCTCTGTTGTATAGCGCTTGCAGTGATTAACCATTTTTTACCATTTTATGGACCAAAAAATGAATCAATCAATTGAGAAAATCATCAACAAATTAATTGATAATGAAAATAAGTTTAATTATACTGATGACTTGTTGAAAGAAGCTTGGGGAATGTTTTGTTTCTCACAATCATCTTTCCTTTGATATATGAGAAATAAATTAGATTATTTTTTTGAGCTGACTGAAGTCTCATCTGTTTCTCCTAAATGGCTTGGAGAAAAAAAAGGAGCAAAAAAATAAAAGCAAAAGATCTTTTGCTGAGCTGATGGGTGTCTCTGAGATTTCTCCTCGATGGCCATATGGAGCAACACAAGACTTTAATTTGACCACTGAGACAAATTTAAGATCTCATTTAAGACGGCCAAGTTTTCTTTTAGATCTCAGTGTTATCTCAAGAGCTGATTATTTAAGACAAATCTGACAAAAGAATATTTTAAGATCTTCAATTGGCCTCAAATTAGTCTCTGGGTGAGATGATACAAAGGCTATTTCTCAGGAGCTGAATTTAAGAAGTATTTTAAACTTTTCCTTTCCTCTTAGTTTCTTTGTGTTGGACAATAATATCACTTTTATATCATTAGCCGAAAACACACATCATTCCTGTTTTGTTTAGCATCAGTTAGGTGTGGTCCACCACAGCAGCATTACTTGAACACTCAGAATGGCTACTTTAAATGGACATGATGGAACAGAAACATTAATATCTTCTTCAGATGGATCCTAATGCAGTATGAGTGCCACACAAGATCCGGCCTGAGCAGACAGGGCATCGGAGAGACGAGGGCTAATGGAGTTTTAATAGATAAATGTTGGCAGGATGTATCACAGGCTCCTCAATAACAGCAGGATGTGGAAATCCAGACAATGGTTTTTAAATGGTGATGGATGGAGGCAATCGGTTTCATAACACACAGACGGGAAGAGCGTTGGTTACAGGCGTACTGGAAGAAGGAGGACTCGGATGGAGTGAGTGGAGGAGAAATGGTGAAGCAGTTTGATGAGCAGGACCTGAGCAGGATGATCGACAGAGGTGGATGATGGTTGCGGGGCAGGAGAGTAGAAGTCAGAGCTTGTTAGGAGGGCTCAAAGGGACCTTGACAATGTGGTAACAAACTTCTTGGTTGCTGGGGGGGCTTTGACACAGGCGAGCAGCAGCAGGTGCCTGATTTGAGGCGAGGTGTTGAGGTGTTGAGGTCTGTCATGGCCTGCCACTGTCTTCTGCCTGCGTCTCTCGCCATCACCCCTTTGCTCTAATGATGTTTCCATATTGGGCTTTGGATGTGACTCCCCCAGCTGGAGACGGTCACTGCTTTGAGGTCGGATGAATCATCTCGCGATTTATTGATTGACATTTTAAAAAAGCAAACACGGTTCATTCAGAGGCTTATGAAGCTGCTAAACCAACAAAAGGCAGTAAAAAACTGAATCAAAAGCACTACTGAATAGACCTACATCAGTAACATAAAATATTATTTTCATTTCTAATCAGTTGGTTGAAAAAATAAAACATTTTAAATGGTTTTCTTTAACCTCAGAACGGTTAATGAAATAAATGTATTTATTTTACTCTAAATCTGACCACCTGATTAATCTGCATCCCAAAAAGTGACTGTTAATCATAAAAAAACAACCATAAGTGGCCAAGACGCCGATTTAGATTTGAATTTCTTTACATGTCGAAGCAGTGTGTGTGGGGCTGCTGTAAAAGCAATACTCTGCATATAAAGAGTTTGAATGTTGGTGACTTTTGGAAAAAATGCTTCACTGGGTTGAAATTTTGCCATTTCTTGTCTCTAAATCAATAAGTAAACACCCCACAACAAAGGAAGGAAGAGCTGGGCAAACTAATAAACCTAAAAACAAACATAAAACACTTACAGCTGGACAATTAATCTATTTTTAATCAACTATCACATTAATCTAAATTCATCTGTTTTGATAATCGATTACTTGTTTTGAAACTCTAATTTCAGCATCTGAAACGTGAATATTTTCTGGTTTCTTTAGTCCTCTCTGACAGTAAACTGAATATTTCTGAATAATCATTACTTGCAGCCATAAAATCACAATATTAGGCTAAACAATTTCAACACATTTTGTTTTGAGATAATCCAAAATTAATGGAAAGTAATCAAGTTCGATTACTTTAATATTGTGATACTTAGTTACTTATCACGTTATATTTTTAACAGGTAATGAGTAACTGTATCTGAATACATTTTTAAGTAACCCTCCTAACCCTGGTCACATGTGATGATGGAGAGGGATTATTTGTACGAGTTCATGCATTGACTTTTGGAAAATCCTAAGTCTTAACAACTAAAAAAAGAAAGTGTACAGGCTGGGAACAGTCAGTCATTGTTAACATGCTTGGACTCACTAGCTTACAAACTGAAGCTGAAACCTCAGCAGTTTCTTCCAAGGCAAAGCATATCATTATAGCTAACAGGATTATTTTGTCTGGTTTATGTTAAGAAAAAAAAAAAAAGCCTTGTTCACTGTGTGGAGGTCTGTTCTAAATGGATTTGGGAAAGTTAGACTCCACCAGTTTACCAAAATATACTATTTAAAATACTAATAATATAATATAAGCATAGATGTAACCTCTGTCATGTCTTAGCATGTAATGTAAGCATCCAAACAGTTCTACGTTATATAAATAATAGTTCGATCTTACATTTATCTTTATCATACTATTAATATTCCACCGTATCTATTTGATAAGCATACATTTTTGTTGTGCTATTGTGTGCAGCTGTATTGTTTTTCTTGTGTCTTCCTTTTTGTGGCCTATAACTTAGTGTTATTTCTGTCACCGTGCTGTTTCGTTCTTCTGACCTGGCAAGAGACTGCAGATGTGCATTATCTTAAGGCTACAATCTGGTGCATCAAATCGTGACAGTTGTTAAACTGTCTGTGGTCCCTTTGAAATAAATCAATACATAAATAATATTAAGGCTAATCAGCTATAGTGCACTCCAAAATCAATATGCTGTCTTTTACATACTAGGTCCCTTGGTGAGAATGCTGCCTTTTTGCCTGCAACAGGTTGCTTTAGCGTCAGGCTTTTAGCATAATATCATATTTGTAGCCATTATGTGCATATGTACTTATGCACATAGGCGTTGCAAGAATAACTATGGAAGGCAGGGCGTAGAAAAATTGGAACTGTGATGAAGAAAATAGGAAATAGATAATTAAATAGATTAAATCTGTGCCAACACCCCAAAAAAACATGAGAAAGGAGGAGCTGAAAAATAGAATTACCTGGTGAAAAATAAATACAATTAAAATAAACAATATTTCAGTTTATTGAAAAAACAAAATGGTTGTCTCTTGCTCCACACAGATTTAATGATATAACAGTATTATTTATTGATATATTCTGTTAAATGTTAGACTTCTTTGATGATCTTTTACCAGCTTTTGCATGTTTTAGGCTTCTGTAAAGGTTTTTTTTTTTTTTATAGGCCTAATGAAACAAGGAGTTTTTTTCTTCCAAAGAGCACTTGACACAGAGGGATTTAAACACACTGGAAAAGATAAAACTTTATTTCTCCCTGTCGTGACAATACAAAGTCAACAAGTGCAATAACAATCCAACTGAAAACGGTACTGTACATTCTATCTAGTAGTAAATACATAGACAGAACGTGGTGCACACTATCATCACCACCACACCCAAAAAGTGAGGTATCAACCACTACAAAGCTTCTGTGTACAGGTGGGTATTCAACTGTAAGGCAACTGTTACCATGACAACCTGGAGAGACTGAAACAGATGTGTGCTCCCTTCTTCCCATCTTTTTTTTTTTTTATGTTTTATTTATTTATTTATTTATTTTTATATATCTGGGAAGAGGGTCGAGCTGATACGATTTTACAGTACCACATCACATCAGGCCAGAGTCAAGACTGTTTTTTTTAACAAAACAGAAAACATCACAAAACCAAGTTGTAACATTTTAAGAAACGGGGGAAAGATTCCTCCTGTATGTGTATCTCAAAGGAATACATTTGTGACCCTGCTACTGCTTGTCAGAGGCAAAATGAAGTTTGTTTTCTTTCCCTGGGTGTGACAGTTACTTTAATGGTGATAAGAGCTGTCCTTCTTTTGAATGAATGCAGGTCAGAACAGAGGATAGAGCCCTGAAAGTAGACATGTTCTCTAACATATCAGATTTTTTTCCCCACTTACCCAGCATTTGGGACTAATTATATCCCCTTTGTGCTGCAGCACTTGTTAAAAACCTCTCCTCCCTGTTTGCTGCTGCTGTTCACACTTTGGGAATAAGGATGCAGCTACAGAGAGAGAGCAAGAGAGTTTAATTTAGAAGCACTGCTGGTCTCCGGGCCAATTATTTCACTTGGACACATCCTATTCCTCTGCCCCTGAAAGTGATGGCACGAGCCTGCTGGGGCGCACACGCAATTAAACTTCAGGCATTGAAATGGGAATTAACTTGCTCTAACAATTCAGCAAATGTGAATATTATTGCTGATAACTGAGGAGGACGCCGGCAGGACCCGCTTACAGCACTTGACCAGAGTTCTGTTCAGAGGGTCCACTTAAACTTGGTGAAATGGAGCGGAGGATAAACGCGACGGAAAGACCCGAGGCTCGTGGCTCGTTTCTGTCGAGTCAGGCGCTATCTCGTGTTGGTTTCAGCGAGGACTTTGCAACGTGAGATTATGTAAACAAACAGGCACAGGATCGGGACAGATACATCCTCTCCTCCTGTACCTACCGTCTGTCCACCTGGCCGCTCATATACAGTCTGGCACCAACAGCTGCTTTGTTTGTTCTCGGACAGAAATGACAGCATTTTGTGGATTACAGAGAATTATTCTCACTTTGTCTCAGTCCATGACAGAAATTAGTCTTTGCCAAACAATTCCCAAGTTTTAACAGCTCAGATGCATCTTACATTGAATATCTTTGGATTTTATACTGTTGGTTGGACAAAACAAGTCATTTCAAAATTTCACAAATCACCAAATTATATTAAAAAAAATGCTTTTTCACTCCTTTCTGAAACTTTATAGAATTTATTGAGAATTGATAGAGAAAATAATTGGTTCAAACAATAACGAAACTAAATTTTAGATGCAGCCCTGAATGACTGAGCTGCAACGTTTAATCAATCAATGATTAAAGCTACTACAATTAACTTACATATTTTGTTGATTTTGGAGCCTCCTGTGGACAAAAGCGGTAATGTTTCTACCACAATACCACAAAACAGATCGATAGATGGAACTTTATTGATTCCAAACTGGGAAATCCTTATGTTACAGCAGCAAGCCATCACTGTTAAATATAAAATTATTTAAATAAAAACCTGCTCCTGTTTCCTTTTAACTGGCTATCTTACTACTCGCTGCAACTTTGCCTGGAAAAAATGTAAACACAGGCTCGTCTTCATCTGTTCAAGGAGAATCCGACCCAGTGGCAGTCATTAAAAAAACAACCAATCTTCTCTCTGATGGTCTCATTTGCTTATGTGGGTTATAAGGAGAAATCAGTAATAAACTGCGGCTGTTTCATAACCAGTTAAAAACTCCTTGTAGTAGCTTCAATTGAGAAAATAATTGGTAGATTAAACAATAATTGCAGCCCTAAATGACTGAGCGGCAAAGATTAATCGATTAGTTTTCAACAATTAACTTTATTGCCAACTACTTTGATAACTAATCTTTTGAATAATGTTTTAAGACAGAAAATATTCACATTTAAGAAGCTGGAACCAGAGAATATTGATTTTTTCCTATTTCTTTCCTCCTCCTATGAAAGTAAACTACACATATATTTGGACTGTGGACATAACAAGATGTTTGAGGTCATCATATTGGACTGTAGAAAACACTGATCGACATTTTTCACCATTTTCTGACATTTCATGGACCAAACCACTAATCCATTAATTGAGAAAATAATCAACAATGAAAATAACCATTAGCTGCAGCCCTATATTTGATTTATTGTTTGACTAGTGCCAAATGTTGGATTTTATGCTTTTCTTTGTCATATAAAACAGTTAACTGAAAATCTGTGGGTTCTGGATTGTTAAATAAAATAAGCAATTTAAATCCTTGACCTCAGGCTGTCACTTTTTTTTCTGACACTTTATATTCCAAATTATTCATCGACTAATTGAGGCATAATTGGCAGATTAATCGGTAATGAAAAGTAATCATTAGCTGCGGCTCTAAAGTAAAAGCTCTTCTTTAAAAAGTTTTAATTGTTTTCACTTTTCTCCTCACGACGCTGACGCAGAAATGGCTGGAGACGGTCTTTGATATGAGTTCATTATCCAGACACACTATATGTCCGTTTCATCCACTTCACCTTCTTATTAAACATAAACCAATCTGAAACCTCTTTGATACACCTCAATGATTACCCAGTGCTCATTTGGCTGGCACCTCTGACTCTCACATACCATGTCATCCTTATTAAGCTACTGTACATTATTGCTGACACTGAAGGGGATTTTAATGGTGTTTTTTACATTTTCTATTATGGCTAATCTCTTGCAATTGTCTATTACCAATGTGTGATGTAGAGTGCTCCTTATAAAGGAACCAAATGGATATTCATTTGCATCATATTGCTAATGGAGCTGTTTTTCAGGCATCTCCGGTAATGAGGAAGGGCAAACAAGTCATTGGATGAGGTTACCCCGGCAACTGTCTCACACTAACTTTATAAGTAATGGTCTCAAATGGGCTTGTAGGCTCAGAGCCAAGAGTTAAGGTTATGTGTAGCTTAGCATAAAGCTCCTTTGCTGTTGTGAAAGCATCCCTGATCCTCATTAATGTTGTGGGCTGAATAACTTGGAGAGATTCGAGATCCCATTTCCTTGTGATCGCGAAACCAAAGAGAAATCTTGATGTAAAACCTTTAGATTTACAGCAGTTTGACTGTATGGCGGCGTGCCCTCGTCAGACACGTTACAGTATAGTAGAGAAATCACTTGTTTTGCAGAAAGGAGACCTAAAACGTTTCATACAAGATATCGTTTTTCAACATGGCTGCAGAGACATTTTGTGTCTGGTTTCAGTAAGTAACAAAAACATTCTACTCTAAATGCGATGCTCAGCATCAACCTACGCTGTTACATGTTCCGAATGTTAACCACTCATATATTTCTCTGACTAGTTCACATAAATAAATCACCAAATAGATAACCCACGACTGTGTCTAACTGCTACTGAACACAAACTGACACAGCAGTGTAATAAACATTTTATATCTATAAAGATGAGCTTCTTTTTAAAAACCTCCAAGCCTCCTTGCTTGCGAGTGCAGTTCATCCAGTTCAGCTCGGATTTGTATGGGATACTCCAGGTCTTGGCAGCCATTTCAAGGGGTCACTGAACACCTGTGAGCAGCTGAGTGTGTCTGTCGCTCGTCTGCTGTGGCAGCAGCAGTAAGGTCCTCCGTGTTTCCTGGCAGCCTTTGTTCAGCTGGGTTTCTAAATGCCGAATCAGCCCGCGTCTGTCAGTCCATGGGTGTGTTGTGCTCATTAGAAAGGGGCAGTAGTCACTTCTAGCTACTACGGTATGGCTAGCCCACCACTGGTGTTTGTGTCTGTGGTCCAGAGAGGGGCGTCTGCGGGGCATCTCCTCTGTACCACAAGGTGTTGCTACTCTTCAGTTTGTCCACTCGCAGCATCATTCTGCCCAGAGAAAAACGTAGAGATTCAGCATTAGCATAAACATGTTTGGCTTTGTTTGTCAAGCCACAATTCACTCCATCGAATAATATGTGTTGCCTGACTTCTTAGAACCTGCACAAGAAGGGGTTTTTAAACTAACTTCAATAGGTATAGGTAGGTATAAGTATAAGAACATTTGTACAAATAAGGTGCCAGTTGTCATGGTTTAGATGCAATCATGTGAGCTTAGTATAAAATTTCTGCCTCTGGTTGTACTGTCTATGTACTGGTTCTAATTCTGTTTTTTTGGTCTGGTTTCTGTTTTTTGTTTTTTGTTTTATTGATTAAGTGGACAAGAGACTGGATGAATTGGAAACAGACAGTACCAGCTGCCAATGAACTCGAGGTCTTCTTGAGTGTAAAATGTTGGACATTTGAAGCAGCTGTGGTTGAAAACAGCAGCATTATAATTATAGGAACGTTCTGAAAACCTTATTTTTACCTCAGTTTTCACAATAAAACATTCTGAATTCAACTGTGCAATAGATAGAAGATACAGACTTTAAAAAGGCCACATTTTCTAAAATATTTTCACCAGCTTTGATTGTTACTTCCCACGTAATTAATGCTGAGTAGTCTCAGATCCATTCTCACAGTCTAATTTTGGTGGGGGAGGGTCTAGTTTGACTGCCTCAGATGTCCGGAGTATAATTTGCACTGGCCGGTTGGGTCTTGGTTTCCTAAAATGCAAATGGACCCGTGCAAACCTCTAATTTGAGCACCAAAAAACAGTCACAGCACTGAGCTGGAAGGGGTCAAAAGTCATTCACTGAGGGTCAGCAGACGTCTGGAGAAAGGTCAAGAAGGCCGTGCACATCTGACCTCGGGGACTGCAAGTGCTTTTCATTATGCTAACTTATGCCTCTTCGTGTCCTCGCTCCTCCTGTGACCTACAAATCCAATCCAGAGAGGGGAGAGGAGGTTTCTGGAGGAGCTTAGAGTGGGTAAACACAGGTGTATCCAACACGGAAGTAATTTATCAAGTGGCGTGATGCATTAATTCGGCACATAAGTAACTAAAGCTGCTGAAGACTAATGCTATGGAAACAAGGATTTCTCATTTGGCAGCTTCGGCTCTAACCTCACGTTTCTTCCTCGCATCTCTCACATCCTCGCTGGAAAGAACAGAGATGCAAGGACGAGAGACGAGTACTTATAAGTAATGAAAAGCACTCTCTATCTTTAAATGATAGACTATTCTCCCACTTTTATAGGACCATATCTTATGCTGATACTTGGCTCACGTGATAACAGCTAAACCATATTCATGACAACTGACATTCTCCATCCACTGATAAAAGGCTCCAAGATGTGGTTGAAAGCTTTTGAAAACCAGTCACGTGAAGAACAATCATTTTAAGATAACATACATTCACAGATCTTTTATTTTATTTTCATTCTTTGTATGAGATCTATAAAAGAAATGAAGGGTCTGTCATTGCTTTGTCCTCTCCAAACTGCCAAACTGTAAAACCCCTGCACGTCTGCATCATCAAATTCTACTTGAGTTGTTTGAGGGAAAAAAATCTCCTGGATCCTATTGAACAACAGACATTTTTCAGCTGCATGGCTGAATCTCAGATCACTTTGTGTGTGCTTAATGGTCCACACTGATTTTTATATAACAACATACTTGAGCGCAAGGCCCCAAAACACAAAGACTAATAAAACAGCTTTTCAAAAAGCAATCAGATTTAAAGGAATATTTTACAAGTCTGTAATTCTTGTAAAAACTTTCAGCCCACCCCACCTCTATGAATCACATCCACCGCACCCATTCCACTGCGCAAAATAATGTAGCTACTTTCCAATGGGAAAATAAAAGATCCCACCTCCTCGCCTTGTTGATTTATGTTGCATTCTTGTGCAGACAGAGGATTATTTGTTATCAGTGTGAAACTGATGCTTGTGCTCATTAGCACAGGTTGCTTTTCGGACTTGAAGGTTATTCGAACCAGACGCACTCTAGAGAAAATGACTAAAATGCAAAGAAAATGTGTGTCAACAGATCTTTTAGAAGATCACAAACACAGCCCAAAAATATAACTGCAGCTCGTGGCAATGCCACAAGTCATTCTACAAACTTCCAAAGAGCTAAACCTATTCTCCTGCTCTTTGGCTTTAGCCTGCAGCAGAACTCTGTGCCTGGCTGCCTTTGTGCAGCATCTATGATGTTAATTAACTCACACCACATGGAGAGTGTTGCTTTAATTGGACAAGGTCTTGGCATACCGCTCTGTGGACAGACAGGCCAGGAATAATTTCATAATGTACAATTCTATTATTACCCGCAGAAAGCCAACCAGTGAGTTCAAAGATGGATGTGAATATGCAGGAGACACAGCGAGGCTTTGATCACAGTCAGAGAAAAAAGATGTGAGATGCTGTTTTAGCTTCCAGAGTGTCATTTCCTCTGCAGACAGAGCGCCACATGTTTAAGTGTTGGTGTTTGAGGCAGTTACCTGTGACCAAAGTGATGAACACACAGACTGAGCAAGTGGCGGTGACTCCATTTACAGTACTAGACTGGGTGATAACACTGAGTCACTGCGGTCTCACTGTAAGAGGCCGTGTTACGAGTGCTGGTGAGTCAGGTATATGCTGAACGCGGTGACAGATGCCACCTCGCACAGTCCGCTCAGCTGGCCCCAATAAGCTTACCAACCTTGTGGGAGTGGGTGGTTACTGGCACGAGGTGCTGCTTTAACTCGGCGTCATGTGATTTATGAATCACCAAGAGACTCTTGGACGTGTTCTGGTTGATGTGCTGTGGTGCCATTTGATGTTGCCCAACATGTCATTTCTGCCACCAAACACAAGCAAAAGGAGTGGCTTACTTTTTTTAAATCTCAATTGCATGGCTGTTTTTCCACGTTAAGTTTAATCAGTGCTGACTTAAGACAAAATAAATTAGTTTAAAATATGCAGTAAAGCCAGACTCAAGTGACAGCAACGGATCAGATATTTCCTGCAGTTCTGAGAGGGTGGAGCGTCAGCGTGGGCGCACTACAAAAGGAATGTAAAATAAGTGATAATATAGGAGATTCTCACTGCCAGCTGCTTTAAGTTTTCCTTCTGGTGTCAAGATATCCAGATGACGCTGATTCTTCCCACTGCTGCTAATTGCTAGAGGTGGACTACTGGGTAAGGAGGGTTGGCACAAACTGGGATCCAAGCCAAACTTTTAATGTCCTAATAGCCACGAGTGGACAACCAATCAGGACTTTAATGTTGCTGAGTACTTACTGGCAATAGAGAAGGAGCTTCCAGGATCAGCTGAGTTTACTGCCGTTTAAGGGTTACATGAGAACCCTGCTCAGATTTCTGAGGCCACAAAGTCTTTTTCTTCCTGTGGCAATGAGATGGTTTAGTGATAGTGCAGCTGTTCCCAGTGGTTTGTGTCTAAGGTACCACCACAGCCCTGTCAGATGAGCTCAAGTAACCCTTCAATGACAGTATGCAAATGTTTCAAAGGTGTTAATTTTAAAGAGGATGTTATTAAGAGGAATAGTTCAACATTTTCAGAAATATGTTTGGGGTTTTTTTTAGATGAGAAGATCAACACCACTCATGTCTGAATAGTAAATATGTAGCTGGAACCAGCAGCAGGTTAGCTTAGCTTAGCTTTAAGACTGTAAACAGGGGGAAACGATAAACATGGCTCAGTCTAAAGGCAACAAAATGCCTTAATAATTCATCATACAACACATAATGATCTGGAATTGACATCGTCAACGTCTCTTTTTTCCTGGAAGTTTTAAAATTTGGATTTGTTCTACCACTTAAAAGGGCAGCAGGTTGATGTTTAAACTATTGATCCATCTATCCATTTTGAGTCATCTGCTCACTTGCAAAACTATCAATTGCAAAATGTGATGTTCAGGTGTTCTGGCTGACTCAGTTTGGTTAGAGGTGTGTCCTGTGCAGCTGTGACAGTAAATCTACTAAAAATTAAAGTCACAACAAATTGTTATCCTTTGTATATATATAGTATATGTTGCATGCTTATTTTCCAGGGGTGCAACAGGTCATAAAACTAACAGTTTGAAACATAACACAGTTCTGAGCAATGAATCAGATCAGCAACAAAAAAAGAAGACAGATGGGCTAGGCCTAGAGTTAAATTAATTTAGCTGCCTTTGTATGTCAGTAGTTTTAATAGGCTGTTTATAAAAATCTATAAAAAATAAAATCTAAATACAATACATAAAATGAATAAATAAAATGTTTATACAGTCTGTGGAAGTCACCACTCTGTAGTATTGCTCAATGTCTCACCCACAGCACTATCTGATAGCCTATCAATACTAAAGGCTGTGTGACAAACAGGCAAGAAGACTGGAGCTACTCCGAACTGAGCTGTGTGCCGAAGGGAAAGCAGCTGATAATGCCAAAGTTATAGTAAAATCACAATCTTAGGATCTATTGCAATGATGAGAAGCATGATTTCCAGTTATACCACTGAAAATGCCCGAAGTCATAGCCTGTGGTGGGATTTCATTCAATGGAGCGATGAGCGATGGCTTTTAAATCAGTTGCTCTTCCCTAACCCCAATTATTGCACTTCAGCAGCATCTGTTGTCTTTTCACTACAACTCTGTTGAATTTTAGAGTTGAATTTTAAACTTCAGAGGCTAACTATGTTACACCATTAATTTTCCTTCTAAACACAAATATGTGGATACATTTTTTTGTTTGGCTAATTTGAAAAAGAAAAATATTAATAAACATTTGGTAAAAACAAACAGCTTCACAGTTTTTCAGCTGTGCCCGCCAGGATACAAAATAACCTACTTCTAATTGACTATGGTCTTTATTCTTTGGCAGTATACCTGGTTTGTGATGCTGTGACTGCAGGGACAAGGTGTTTCCAGTACTCATTCTATATGCTATTACAGAAAAGACTAACCTTCAGACAGCACAAATGATTGGGTTGATGCTGCCATTAAATGCCACATTACCCTGAGAGTAAACTCCCATCTGCTGTCACTTCCCTGCTCATAAAGAAATAATGCGTTATTCCTATCGAGTAAAGATAAACCATAACATTTGGCTTGACAGACCTGTTGTTTTTCTCTGACAGACCTGTTGTTTTCCTCTCACCTGGGCTTGCGCATCATTTGGTGAAGAATGGCACCACTTAAGTTTCTTTTATTCCTTCAAACTGGTCTGAATACATGAATAGGAGATTTTAATAAAAGGGTATCCATGGAGAGAAAGTAATACATTTCCCAGGCCGCCCACACTGAACCCCCAGCAGTATACACCAGCACGCTCACGTAGCGATATGGTAAACAGTATTCCCACTCTCTGACCGCCAAGCTGCACTTTCTCTGAAGAAAACAGATCTGTGCATGTGGAGAAATTATTTGATACTTTGACTTGCTGTCAGGATCACTGTGCTGTGCTGGTAAGCATTTGTGCTGGATTCCTGGGTTGTTTTTAGATGCTGCTGCGCCAGTTGTGGGACTTGACCCCCTCTCTCTTTGTTTACAGTTGGCCAACAGATGTTCAACTAAGAGAACCCAGTTTTTCTGAGCCATTTACCCTGCATCCTCTCCAGGGATAAAGATCTGTACCCCCGCAAATAAACCATAGGCTGTTTGATGACGCACTGTGTGGGCAACATCATGTGTGGTATACGTTCAGAATCAGTCATTGTGGTTGCTTAACACATTTAACAAAAAGTGTAAGAATTATCTGGATTGTGAGAAGTGTTCCACTGTGTGAAACTGCAAACAGGCTATTCTAATCCTGCCCCAGAAACGGCTTGTGGCTGAATTTAGCTCCCAGCATCTGTCCGTTTTTTACTAATGTGACTGATTATCTAGGAATATTCTTAGCTTTATAAATGCTGTCGTGTTTATGAAAAAGTGATTGCACTTTTTATAGAAAAAGACGTTGCACAACATTATCCCACATCGCTATGCATCCTGAAGCAGTTCCCATCAGTCATCAGCATGAATTACCATGAACTTTGCGTGCTCCCCTTTTCTAGGCTCACTTTATCAATGAGCATTTTGCTGCAGTTTCAAACACCTTTTTATAGACATCCTCTGGCTCCAAGCTGGAGAGCTGCCAGAACAGGTCAACCTCATACGTCCAGGATTGATGAGTCCTATCATACCGAACTGACTTCAAGTCTAATGAGGAGGCTCCATGGATGTGTCTAGTCTTAGTTAACCATGTTTCCACCAGCAGAGCAGCCCCCAGGATCCCTCTGCAGCATCCCGGCCCCTCCTATCTATGGCTCGCACAGTCCACACTGCTTCTGAAAGCCATTTGTCAAACCTCTGCCCACATTAAATTATCATGACCCGAGAGAGATGTCTACCTCTAGGAAGAGACTGTGAGCTCCGGTCAGACAGACAGGGTGCACAGCATCTGAGACGGAGAAGTGAATGAAAAATTGACTGCGCAAAACTCTGGGTTTGTTCACACTGCGCTGTGTGATTGTGCAGCTGTATTATGAAAGCCTGAACAATGTCTGCCAAAAGAAGAAGAGTTCCCTGTGGCTGCTGTGTGTTATAGATCACTCCTGGCATCGTAAATCATCTCCTGTGTTTTAACAAGAGTCACACGCAGCCCAACAAACCTTGAGACTCCTGCGAATGCTCTCAAAGGTAATAAAAAGATAACCTGAAAGGACAGCAGATGGTGTTTTGCTACAGAGGCTCCATGAAAAGGTTTCTAATGTGACTCCTTCGGGTTAAATATGAGTTAGGTTCCCCTGGCGGGCAGTGAAGCATTCACATTATTCAGTTCTTTTCTATTCATTAATAATGACAGCTCCCTAATGAACTGGTCAGACTTAAAAACGATTTTTTTCCCTCTTTTTAAAAAATGAGGTTGATGTTGAGACAGAGTGCAGCTATTTTGAGATGAAAGACAAATACAGATCAGATGCTTTGCAGAATATTATTCTTTGGTGGGAGGAATGGGAGCATTTTTTAAAATATTGATAAAGTCAGACTGAAACCATAAACTTAAACGAGTGAAATCTTTACCAGTTGCTATGATTGTTAAAAGAGCAAAGTTAGTGATATAATTTCTAGGCAGTATTCGTGTGTGTGTATCTTTGTGTGCGTGCTGCACTCTTAATAAGGAATTCAAGTAAACTGGGAGCCTGATATTTGAGCTTCCTCCCTGTTGGCTTGGGAAAAGTATGCTAGAAATGCTCTAATTTGTCCTGCTAGACACGCAGTTTCCCTGCCATGTTGCTCTCTACGTAACAAAACACTGAGTACAAAGGAAAACAGACAGACGAGAAAATGAAACACAGAGAGAAACTGTTTAAAAAAAAAGACATGAAGAATCTCTGAAAAGGATCCTTGAATTTCTCTCTAAGCATCTGTTACACTCGTTGCTTTTCCAAACAAAAACAACAACAAAAGTCTCTGCACTTGTAATGTGATTATCAGAGTAGAACAAATCATATTTTCTAAAAGTCAGCACAGAATTATGTAACAGATCCTACTGTATGAGTGTCAGTTTGGAGGTTTTGAGTTTTTCTAAATTTCTGTCTTGGTGCTCTAACAGAAATGGGAACTAAATAAGAGTTGTGCGACATGTTTTAATTTTGATAGACTTGCATTGAAGCTCGCACCTCGCTGTGTGTATGTTATAAATTGCTGTGCTTGGTTAGTTAGTCAGATTGCACATTAGGTAGCTGTGGGAAAAAAAAACACTCAATTTTTTAGGTTAACAGAAATGGTTATTGTGAAACTATTGTTTTGGCCCTGGAGTAAGGATACACATAAAATGTTTTGTTTTTGTTCTGAAACTTTATAACTTATTACAGTGAATATTCATCATCGTTCTTATTTTTGGAAGTGTGGTTGTATGAGCTACGTTTCCATAGTGTATCACCTTTAATAGATGGTAGTCAACAGGTTGGTGAAGCAACCGGATTACCCATGTAAGAAGCTAAGCAATGTATTTTCACCATTTAACTTTGCCATCAGACATCCTTTTCTGGCAGGAAACCCCTGTTATACTGTATAAGCAAAATATCTTTTTCTCCATTATAGCCAAATTCCCTGGGCAAAACCAGTAATTTTACCTTGCTGAACACTGGAGTCACTGGTCTATCCCTCCCTAGATCCATTAGTTTGTTTATGTTATTGTGTGACTTTAAGTCTGAACTAAATTGTGTTTACAAAGCAAGTAGCAAACTTGCCTCTCACGTACATCTCCCATCTGAAATTTGGTGGAGATTACCCTATGAGGCACAAAGTGGCATTAGTTACTAGACAGGATGGGCTGCGGCTAGCTGGTTAGCATGCCAACTTCAGCAGATATCTTTGCAAGAGAATTAACATTTTAAATTTAAATTCTGTCCACATCTCACACATTGCATCTTTTAAAACACAGCTATATTATCAGATTTACTAATGAACTGATCTACGACAAAAATCCCAACAGCCTTTTCCAGCTACCTGTCTGTGATGTTGAATTATCATTTTCACATTGCCAACTCTCCCATAAAGACACCAGCTGTGGTTACCCTGGAGGTTTATGATGCAAATCTTAGTTCACAATTTGCTGATATTTTTTTGCAGCTCTACAGCACACATGCATGCCAAACTGCAGGCTGGCAGTGGTGATGTGACAGACAGTGACTCACCATGCGGTGGATGTGTTGTAGGGCAGGAGCGTGGGGCTGTGGCTCTCCCCTCTGAGGCTGTGTCTGGGCTGGTAGTGGCTGCTGGGGACCATGGGCTGGGCTTGAGCCTGGGCTTCGCTCTCCTCCGGCATGGACCGGTGCCACTGACTCCGAGCCTTCTTCAGCCAGCGTCCCCCCAGACCCCATTTCTCCAGGTAGACCCGGCACAGCTCGTAGTTTATGGCTGAGTAGTAGAGAAAGTCCAGCGCCAGCAGCACCATGACGAAGAAGCCGTAGATCCACACACCAACTAGGGCTGTATAATTACTGCAGGAGAGACAGACTGGGAGCATTAGCACAGTGTAATCTGGGAAAGATGATGATAAACACTCCTCACATGCTCAGAGCTACCATCCAGTTACCCTTAAGCTGGGCCCTTAAATCCCCAAAGCTACCATAAAGCTGCCAGGTGTGAATGTTTGCTGTTCATGTGGCAAGACCAAGACGTTCATCAAATCCTCCCTTGATAAAAGCTGGTTAAATATAATAAATATATTAAAAAACCCTCAATCTGTTCCATTTGCTGCTTTTTTAAGTACTGCTTCTTAAATTGGACAAAGAATTTCATTAGCACAGAAGACTTTTTAATCCATCTCATATTGGCTCCTCCGTTTTCACCTCTCATAAATTTTCTTCATGTATTACATGATCCAGCTGGATTTATGTGGGGAACATTTGAACTTTCTTTTTATTCCACCCACACCCATAAAGCGCAGCAAGGTGAACGGGCCAAAATAGCTTCCTGGGAACTTTGAGAAGCAACATTTGCCAAGACAGGGATACCAAACAGAGCTGCGACAATTAATCAATTATCTGTCAACAATTAAATCAATTGGTTTGTGTGATTTTTTTTTTTTTTTTTTTTTAAAAAAATTAAGT
>JAJHUR010073850.1:21543-34050 GCA_027495735.1 Lutjanus campechanus
TCTGTGAATATTTTCTGGTTTCTTTACTTTCCTATTGTTTGTGCCATACAAGGTAATCCATCTTTATGGAGACATAGGAGTGCCATAAAAAAGAATAAGTCTGTAAAAAAAAAAAAAAAAAAAAAAAAAAAAAAAAAAAAAAAAAAAAAAAAAAAAAAAAAGTATAAAAAATAAAGAGGAATAGGTAAAAGAATAAATAAGCAAATAAAAATGTATAAATATAGAGAAATAAATAAAACAATAAATATCTAAATAAAGAAATGTGGAAATATAAAGCAAAATAAATAAAAGGATAAATAAATAATATAAAATATTTTGTGGAATTTGTTTCTTGTTTGCCTGTTTTTTTTAATTTATTTTTCTATACTGTGATTTATTTCTGTATGTGCTCAGGAATTGACTTCAGCCTGGATAGGAAGTGCTTCACAAAGCCAGATTACAGCTTGGCCTTTTTAAGGAATAACAAATCAATAGGGAAAAGGAAAAAAGAGAGATACAGGACACTAATTTACATTTACATTTTATAAAATTAAAATATGCACAAAGAATCACTGAATTAAAAGCAAAAAAGTAAAGAGAATTTTGTATTTTTCTTTCTTTCTTCATTTATTCTCTTTATATTTCCCACAATTATTTTCTTATTCTTACAGATTTGTTCTTTTTTTGTGGTACTCACAGGACTCCTTACATAAGACAAATCTATTCAAGCTACAATTTATGAGTTTATAATTATACTAAGCCTGATATACTGTATTTATACTCCTTAATTTGGAGTTAGTGCCTTTTAGAAAAGGTGTAATCTCTGCACCAGTGGTGAGTCAACATCCCCCCACTAATCCTTTATCCTTTGCATTTGTGTAGCTCACAGCATTTTACATGTGAAAGTCTCCCTGACACACACGGTCTTGGGGAGTCTGGTAAAACGTCATTTCCTGGCCGTTTTCTACGCTGGCTGCAAATTCCCGTAAACATTCCCATAGTTCTGAGCCTGAACTTCCACAGAAATTTACAATTCTGTTTACTGACGGAAATCCCACTTTCCATGCAGTGATTAAATCGAATATCTTTGGGTCGTAACCAAAACAAGACGTTTGAGGACGTCATCTTAGGCTTTGGAAAGCACTGATCACCATTTTTCACCATTTTCTGATATTTTATGAACCAAACAACAAGTCGATTAATCAAGAAAATAATCGATAGATTAATCAACAATGAAAATAATCACTAGCTGCAGCCCCAATACCAAATATCTGGGTGTGATGTCCCAGTTTCCAAAGCCCTGAAGGGGACATTAAGTGGGGGAATATCACTCAAATTGAAAGTGATTCAGCCCTATTAGCTGCTTCTATTATACAGAATGAAAAACTGAGACAGATATGACACAGGGTAATACTTGGAAATAGAGATTTATTTGAGGGGAAACCTATCTTTTTTGTAATTTTGGCACAGTCTGCAATTTATTTGACTGCATGAATTAAAGCCATTTAAAAAAAAAAAAAACTTCTGGCTGAAAAATGATGTGGCCTTGGGGATATTTATCTGAATAAATGGCTTCAAAACGAACAACGGATGTTTTTCAAATGAGCACTAAGGCGGGTGAATGTCACTGCCGCACTCGTGTCTAAATGTATCCTTAACGGCATTTACCTTTCCTCACCTCACATTAAGAGACATTTAGCTGTAATTTTAGTTGTGTGTCTACTAAAGTAATTCAAAGGGCCAACAGCCTTTCCATGTAGGACTGCATTTAAGTCAACCTGGGGTTAAACAAACTAGAGTATGTGCAGAGTCCTCGGAGGGATCGATCATGACCACATGGCTAAAACAAATGTTATTCAATATTTAACACGGTTTCCTCAGAGAAGGGAAGCAGATGAAATTGATTATCTGTCAAAGGTGTGTGCAGCTTTTCTTGCTGCTTTTTAAAAATTTTATTCTCAGATGACTTGTCCACTCTGAATCTAATAAGATTCTGCAGCATTTCAGCTCCTCTGAACCCCCTCAAAGGACGAACGCCTTTAGTTTTACCTTGAACTGCAGTAAATCTCACACTATAATACCATTTTCATCATGCAGTGTGAGTCGAGAGCAGAATTATGGCCACTTTAACTCGCTTGGCCAGTGGTAAATATCAAACCCGCTGTCATATCACCCAGTGAGCCAGGATGAAAGAGCGGCCCAACAGGCCATCTGACACCAAAATGAAATATCATGACCCGCTGCAGGGCAGTGTGAAGCGTCTGAGACAGAGGCATGCTGGGAGGGCGTTAGTACAAAGAGCTGTGGTTTTGTCACCCAAACCTCCAGCTGAGAGCTCCAAAAGGGTGCATCCTGAGGGACTGAGGTTCTGCCTAGAACCATTTGCTTCTGAAGAACCCTTTTTTTTTTTTTAAAGAAAGGGCAAAAAACAATTCTTAAAAGGATTGAAGAACTGAGGTTCATCAGAGTTTTTTTTTTTGTACCATAATATAAATGGCTCTCGGTAGAACCCCCAGGTGTGTTCTAGATAAAATTCTTGGAATATATAAAGGTTCTCAGTAGAATCCTCTTGAGTGTGTTCAAGATAAAACATTTGGAACATAAAAAGGTTCTCTGTAGAACTCCGTCAGAGTGTTCTAGATAAAACACTTAAAATATTAAGAAAGTTCATAGTAGAACCCCCAGGGTGGATTCTAGGTAAAACCCTTGGAACATAAAAAGGTTCTCTGTAGAACCCTCTGTGTTTAGGTAAAACTTGTGGAATGCAAAAAGTTTCTTTGTAGAATCTCCTGAGTGGGTTCTAGTTAACACCCTTAGAAGGCACGAAGGCTCTGGATAGAACCTCCAGCGAGGGTTCGGTTGAACCATTATACCACAGACCACTCTCTGTGGTACCTCTGTTCGGGGGTTCTGGGTAGAACCTTTCTCACATGGTTCTAGATATAACCTTTTATCTTGGGTTTTATGCGGAACTCTCTGAAAGGATTCCCAATGGAACCTTTATAAAACACTCCAACAAGAACCATTAAAGAGTCCTCCTCTGTGGACAAGCCAAAGAACCCTTAATGGTTCTAGTTGGCACCTTTATTTCTAAGAATGCAGAACGAGAAGCTGATTTTCCTGTGCCCTTCACTCTGCTTGAATCTGTTCATCCTGCGATGAAACAAACTTCAGATGTGTGTGTGCGTGTGCGTCTGTCTTCTGCATGTGTATTGTGGTCTACTAACAATAGTACTGCCATCCATCCATGAGTATATTTATTATGATAGCATACCATAGTGATACTTGATAGAATAGCCTGCACTTAACACCTGCTTTGAGAGTGTTCATGTGGAGGCGTTGCACTCACAACACAACAACTGCTTTCAGCATCTGCTCTTCGCTGTGGTGGTTTTGAATGCCTCTGTAGGGGTGGATCAATGTCAGTGAACCCTCTGAGTAAGAGGCAAACGGTGTCAACGAGTGCGAGTCGAGGGAGTGAAATGCTTGCAAGCATGCAAGACTTTAACCTGATGTTTTAATCTGATCTGAGGGAAAATGTCATTTCTGAGACTGTTTCTGAGATAATATTCTACTCTAGGTAAGGGGGAAAAAAAATGAAGCTAATTACCCGCACCAAGCTAGGGAGGTTGTGTTTTGATCGCCTTTGTTTGTGTTTCTCAGGATATCTCAAAAACTACAACAAAGATTTCAATGTTATTTGGTGGAAAGTTCCAGCATCAAACATGTTTGTTGAGGAGCGCTTCCTGGACTCGCATGGAGTTTGTTTGTGGTGCTCTTTGAAGACAGATATATGGGTCTTTTTAAAACAATTAAGATGCCTTTATTGTCATGGCATGGTCATGTTGGTCCATAAAACAACCACCAACACCTTTCAGCATCAAGCCCTTTGACTCCCTAATGAAGGTTTAACGCTGAAATGCGTCGGAGTTTATTTTAAGGTCTAAGATGAAAATATCTTGACAACAAAGTCATTTTAATTGTGTGACTTTTTTTTTATTTATTTTTTTTGAAAACAGAATGAAACATCTCGCATTTTTTTGCCTCATTACTCTTGAACCAAGAGGCAGAATCAATAAGTAGATATCCTAGTTAATCCTAATCGAATAGATAATCAGTAGCTATCAATAACTGTTTTAATAACTGGCATTTTTACTCAAAAAAAAATCTATCAAACAGGATTTGCTGCTTTCTTTTGTCATGTATGATTGTAAACTGAATATTTTTTGGAAATAATCAGTACATTTTAAGCTGTAATGTTGGGCTCTGGGAAGTTGTAATGGGCATTTTTCTTCATTCTTCATTTTTCTCTATTTTCTGGCGTTTTATCATCTAATAATTAATTGAAAAACTAATCACCAGATTAACTGATAATGAAAATTATTATGCTGCCCTAGATTGCTAAATCCAAGGTTAATTTAATCAGAACAGGTGTCGTCCATTTCTGTCTTATGCATTATGTTTTCCTATAATGGGACAGCAAATTTTTGTAGGTGTGACATATTTTTTGCAAAATCGGATGACATTTTGCCTACAGGTGGCACTACTGTAACATGAATGGCTATAACTTGGTGGTCATGAGCCCAACTCACTTAAAATTCTGTATATTTTATGCTTGTAAAAGTCTAAATATTTGCATACAAGGTGTGAAAAAAGCATGTGGTCACCACTAGCTGGCAGGGGAAGCTGCAATATGAGACTGGGAACAGTTAATGTAGACCTACTGTAGTATTAGTATGCTGTGAACAGCTGTATTATGAGGGGAAAAATAAATGCATTGAACTTACTCAACCATGATACTCCTCCTTAAAGGATTGGGATGAGGATGGGTAGGAAAAGAACGTAATTGGAACATCCCTACGTCTCACTGGGCTCTGTCTTTTCCCAGTCATCAAAACAGAAGGTCTGACGAAGGGGTCCGCTGACCTGGTAGCCCTATGGATTCCATGGATTTAGTTATTCTCCAAAATCAACATGACCAACTGTCCATCGTCGTGTGGATTTTGATTCAGATCCAGACTCACATTTTTCAACATTTTCTGTTAAATTAACAAATTTAGAATCGGCAGCCTTGGCAGAGCTGTGCACTCTCTGCAGGCTCTCTGGGCCATAATGACATGACAGAGAGGTACACACAGTACGTGCTGGGGCTGCCACTTTGTCTTTCACCTATAAACACAGCCAAACTTTGGTCTGTTGTGTCAAGAAGTTAAACACAGTTGCTAATACATGAATTTATGTCAGCACGTTTGGACTACTGTAATTATCTGTCTTAATAAATCTTCCCCACACCAGCTACAAACATCTATCTATCTTAACCTCTCTGCATCGGCTTCCCATTAATTTTAAAATTAATTTATATAAAATGTTGGCACTCACCTCACATGGCCTGGCTCCACAGTATATCATGGAGCTTCTGCACCCTATAAATAAATGTCCTGTTCGTTTTTGTATCCCTGTGTTTTCACCTGTTTATTGTACTGATTAAGCTATCATATAATCCACTGCTGATGTCATGTGATCAGATGACTGAGTGTAGCCGCCACTACAGGAGGAATTTGTCAAAAGATTCTTTCTTAAGCTATTTTTTGCAGTCTTATTGCCCTTTTTTGTCAGCTGTCCTTCAGCCTGGATTATGGTTATGATAGCCTGCTTCTTCATATTTGTCTATTATTATAGTTTGCTTTTGGCTTGTAAAATATGCAGCTGTGCAGGCAGTAGACTTGTCCATGTTTGTGATTGGTCAAATAATGCAAACCCCCATTTACGTGAACACACTCATGTCTAGGTCAGGAAACCTTGGCTTGACTTATCAAGTTGATAACCATCGTCGTGTGACCACTTCGTGTGGTGTCTTTTGTTAGGTTTAGTGAAACCAGATAACCCAATAGATACCCTGGGTATGTTGAACCTGTTTCGTGGTACAGGCTCCAGGTCTATCATTATTCTGAAAACCTTCTCCCAAAGCAAACAAAGTCTTGCAATTGCATCTGCCCTTGCCAAAGCTTATAAAAAGGACATCACCAGAGTGTAAAGGGGTCAAATAGGCTCAAATGATAATGTGATTTTTTTTTTTTTTTTACTCACTTGTGTGCATAACTGTCTGGGGCGGTGGTTAGGTTGACCTGCATGACCGTCTGGAACTCAGTCTCGTTGCAGCAGTACTTGAAGACAGTGTTGTTGTGGTAGCAGCAGAACATGTAGGTCTTGTTGTCTGAGAGGCGTGGGCAGTGAAAGCCGAAGTGGTAGCCCCCCTTTTGGTCAGAGTAGGGTTCACACACTCTGTAATGAGCTGAGAGGGCTGCAGTTTTGGAGAAGACAAAAATTCAGACGTGCAATTAACTCAGAAATGGTCAGGAAGGAAGTTGTTTAGTAGAACAGCAGACAAAAACACAAACACTCAGCTCGAGACCTTTGAGGCACAGTCCGTGCTCATCTCCCTATTCCGAAAAATGGCAACATCTTATTAGAATTATTGATGGAAAACAGCACTCAATGAAACACCTTTCAACCTGCAGCAGCCGCGCTACAAAACAAAGCACTGGATGCTTTTAGTTTCCTTTGGAAGCCACAGAAAAGACATGAGTAGAGAGAATGCATTTAATAATAATGGTGCAGGACAAGGATCAGAAAACAAACATTAATATGAAAGGAGACATTACATAAAGTGTACATGCCTGGGTGGTAAAAGCCCTGTTAGTTATTTTTGAAGGAACACAGCAACCCAAAAAACACACAGGAGTAGATCTAAATTATTAGGTCACTGTTTCTCGATGCAAGCGCCAAATACACACCTCAGACCAGTTACTGAATTTATGTCAGATTATAGTACAATATGGTGTTTTCGGTTAATGTCGGAATAAAAAGTTACACAGAGAAGATAAAAGCCTGGAGTATTTCTTTCTCCACGTTAATACATGAACTGAACTCAGATGAAAGGCGCAGGGCTGCACCAGTCTCTTCACCTGTTCACCAAAGCTCAAGTGACCCTAAAACTTCCCCTACTTCTTCTTGGCAGATGGAGTCATACAGGATGACAGAGTCAGAGAGTTTATTATGGAGCAATGCAAAGATATGTGGTACAAATGGTACTCTACCTTATTTGCATTCATCCGTAGCTGTGCATTCACGTCCCTGCGGTTTTAGGAGATGATGAATCTGCATCGCTGCTGTTTGTTTTTGTTCTAGAAGCTGTCAGACAATAAACTTTTGCTTCAAAAAGGAAATCTCAGGAATCTACTTCGGCAGCAGCTGAGCCTCTGTCTGATAATAATAAATTACCAATCTGTCAGAGAAATGAACCAGATATAATGAGTGTCAAATTACAGGGCTGATGATGGTTAATGCACATCACAATGGACCAGGACACTTGTTCAACACCTTCATAACTAATCAGTATCGGCCTTTTAGCATCCTTTCACTTTCTATTACTGATAATAAGACTAACAGTTAATGTTTGCCTGGAGTCAGTCCCGGTACGCAGCATAGGAACGATATAAAAACTACATAAAAGAAACTTTATACTTTCTACCTGCCCAAAAATATGTGTTTATAGACCATATAATAAATAGTGGATGGAGCTACCTGGTCTGAAAATTGAAGCCAATGCAGAAGTGCTTTAAATCTGCAATCTTTCTAATGGCCTCTAAATTCAAAAAGAAGTCGTATTGTATTGAGTCTTATGGGAAAATGACTATTTCTCACTTGATTTCAGACCTCAGTAAACAGTTTCCTAATGAGTTTTATCATCTCAATTGCTAGTTTCAAGACTTCTTCTACACAGCATGATGTTCATTTAGTAGATTATGGTCCTATTTAGAGTAAAATAGATGATAAAACAGGCGCAATGTGAGGGGTTCACGACACTCAGATCAAACTGTCAAACTAAGACAGTGTTGATCAAATATGGATCAATAAACCTATTTCTCACCTAAAATGTCTTCAGAAACATTTTAGCGTACTGTTTAGTTGTAATTTGAGAAACTTTGTGGCCGGACAAGCTGCCATTTTTTTTTCCTGCTGAGGGGATGAGCCAAACAGAAGCGCAGCCCAAGTCCCAGTACGTCTTGTCAGTACTGTGCAGGCTCTCTGGTTGAAAAATAAACAAGATGGTGAACCCCAATAACTTGAGTTAGTGGTCCACAAACCAACGAGTGACATCATGGTGGGTTCATGCACATGTTATGACTCATAGACACGACAGGATGGAAAACACACTCATAAAACACTACACTGCTGTTGCTGCCTGTGTTTCTGTGTTATACGTTGTGTTTTAATTTTATTTATTTAATTTTATTTAACCTTTTATTAGAATTAGAATTTAGGAGAATCAGTATAAGTCAGTAGGATTTGTCCAAGCTTTGTCCAAGGATTTATCCAAGGATTTGTCCAAGCTCTTCGTAAACATACCAGAAAGATAACTGAATGTTGAATTTCATCCTCCGGATGTCAAATACTGGTGTTTTGGGTTAGTAAAGCGTCCCAAGCACAGCAAAGGATCTCTGCAGATATAGCCACCACCACATAATTCTAGTAGGTCATGATTGATGATTGAGAGGGATTATGCTTATGAGTCTAAACATTCTTTTTGGAAAATGTTGCATATGACACCTTTTAACGAGGAAAGCCTCTTTGAAGTTAATACATATAATTATAGGACAGACAACAAAATATGCCAAAAATCAGAATTAGACATTGGAAATGTGATTATAAAATCACGAAAAAAGGGATTTCATCCTAAATAGCACCATAAAACAACCCGAGGTGTCTAATACTAACAAGAAATTAGACTTAACACCTCAAGATCCTAAAATACCTCTAAACATTGGCAGCCAGATATGTAGAGACAATATGTAGAAACATTTTACAGTTGAAAAATAAACTTGCCTGCTCTGTCTGATGGACAGACTGTGCAATGATGAAACCGTTTAATTACCACAAATATTACTTTGGCATTTCTTTACTGCAAGTGTGTGTTTCTGATTTGCAGACACGCTGATACGATTTTCTGAGCCAAAAGCTAAAATCGAATGATGATATCAGCCGTCCTGAATGACAAATCAATGTGGTTTATTCTATGTGTGTCATTTCGAGAATGATCAAGCAAACAAGAAATCAAAGAGGTTCATTTATTACAGAATCAGCAGTCTGTGCCACTTCATGTGAAGTGTTCCCAGATTCATTTCATTGTAACTGATTTGTCTTTGTCTTGTGTATTTCCTTTCATCGCTGGAGCCTAAAAATCTGGTAGTGTTGTCAGTAAAGGTGCTGCTGTGATTCGGTTCAAGGTCCACTTATGCTGCGGGGTGATAGAAGTCTTTCAGTAATCTCAGGCAGAGACAGATCAGCATTTGAAAGGAAAGGGAGCTCTTTCAGGTTATAATGAGCTTGGTGTGTCCAGCCATCTTCCCTGATTTCAGCATAAGAGGTGGTAAAATGAAGCCTTACTGAAGGACACAGAAGGATTAGGAGTCAAGGGTGATTTATATAGTGAGAGAAAACTCTTCATTTGACCTTTGCGTTGACTGCACAAGTTGGTAAATGGGTGAAATGGTTCTGCAGTAGGGCTGCACAATGTTCTTAACACATTATCGGTAAATAAAAGCTTTAAAATGAAATATCTTATTGGCTCCAAATCCAGATATTTCTGCCAATACGATGATGCTTTAAACATTTTTGTTTGTTTGTTTGTTTGTTTTTTGATGTTTCAAAACTGATATCACAGTTACTATTTGCAATGATTGCTCAGCATCGGTCATATGAGGAGGAGCCAAATCACATTTTCTTCAGCACTACAAATATAATTTATCATCTTAACAGCTGTCACCCCAATCATTACAACGAAACGGTGAAGAAGAAAGAGGGGAAAAAAGACTGTAAGCAATAGTTTTCTTATTTTGTCAAGTTGCTGTGTACATTTTGAAAAGCACTCTTTCATTTTGAAAAACAATTGCATTTTGTATTGAAAAGCATTGTATTTTACTTTGAAAAGCTTTTTATTTATTTTGAAATTTGTTTTGAATAGCGTAGTAATTTACTTTTAATTTTTTTTATTTTTTAAAAGCATTGTATTTTATGTCTGCATCTGCCGATGGATGGTCACAAAAAGAGTAAACAGAAAAAATTGCTGATTCCAGAAGAGAATCGATAATGAAAAATATGTGCATATATTGGTACTAGCGTCAGCAGTCGGTCAAAATAAGTTGGAAAATATCACCAAATTAGGTATTGGCTAAAATCTAATATTGTGCATCTGTATTCTGTAGTAATTCATGTTATTTATATCCCATAAATCCTTGAACGTAAAGAAGGGGTCAGCGGTTGTAGGTGCATGAACTGGCATTAAGGAAACCAATGCCCTCAACATTGGAAGTGGACCATTAAGTCCTGTAACGATGCAAGACTTAAAGGTTTGGAAGGAGAAGAGTTCAGGGGAAGTCTCTGGCTTCTCAAATGAGCAACAGCTGGTTCTGGAAACCTCACAGCTGTAAACACACCCACCTGCTTAATTTCATTAACACCTCTTGAAATTTAGGATACAGTTAACAGCTTGGCTCTTGCATAACGGTACGTTTACAGCCTGCGGTCTGAAAGCTGCCATGGCTCTTTCCCACTGCCTCAACAACAGGCAGCATCTGAACATCAGTCAGTGCTCAGACGTCATATTTATTTATTTATGGCTACAGTCACACTCACAGTTTGCTGTCTTTCTTCTGAAGCATAAACAAAATGTTGGCTTTGTTGTAATTGTATTTCATTTAGTGATGTTGACTCACTGGCTCATTAATTTGGAGTTTACATAAGGTGTAAAATGCATTTCTAATTCCCTTAATTTAAAGGGACTGTACACTCTAAAATCAAAAAACATTTTTTCCTCTTACCTGTAGTGCTATTTATCCATTGACCAATATGTCCAAAACTTGGCATTGATTTTGGGGTGAACTGTCCCTTTTTAATATGAGTACATGAAAGAACAGCATGAGTATGAGCCTCAGTCCCAACTATGTTCTTGGGTCATTTTGTTATGAAAGTGTGAGTAAAAACAGCACCATACTGCCATCATCTTATGAATAGAAAAACAGCAATTTGGTATCAATCATATCAAGCAAAAATGGTAAACACGGTCCTAGCCTTTCATATGTGAACTTTTGCTATTTTTCTCTGGTTTATATCACTGTAAATAGAGTATTATTAGGTTTTGGACTGTTGGTCAAACAAGGCAAATTTGATAAAAATCACTTTCCGCTTTGGGAAACTTTAAAAGCAATTAATTGATATCAAAGCTACTATGAGGACTTTCATCTTGTGTTGATTTGTGGCCCCTGTGGACAAAAGCGGTATTATTTCTGCTGCCATAACCACAAAATATAACGTCAAAAATGAAATTATCTAAAAGAAAAATCTCCTCCTGCTTCTTTTCATCTGGCTAATGTACTGCTCACTGTAACTTTGCCTGGGAAAATGTAAATATAGGCTCTTCCGGCCTGCATGCTGGCACGATGGCAAGCATCAAAAATAACTATATAGAAACAGCCAATCTTCTCTCTGATGTTATTATTTGCTTATGTAGGTCATATAGTGGCATCAGTATTAAATTTAGACTGTTTCGTAACCAAAATCTCCCTGTAGTGCTTTTAAATAGGTGATGTCAATCACCTGGCTATGATATGCCATTTAAATTCAAACTGTTTCACAGAGAAGTTAAAACTAAATTGTCGAAAATATATTACGTTTATTTTATTGTACAATCAATTGATTCTGTTTTATGGTCTATGTTGTTCATTGCAATGACAGTTATTTTCCTTATTTCTGAGTAATTCTGTCCAAAACAAATTTGTGAAAAATCTGGGCATGATCTGGGAAATGCCCCCTGTCAGTACTGCCAACTCTTCACTTGCTCCAAAAGTTGCTAAAAGTTGCCAAATGACGTCAGGCGCTCATTTGCATTTTGATGGCGTCATCCACAGTCATTTGCATAAAAATGACTGGTTGCATCGGCTGCAGCAACCGAAAGGTCACCCATATAGGCTGAGATTAAAGGTAGATCTTAAACCAAATCACAAACTCATCCCAGGAACATCATATTTGAAGCTTTTTAAAAATCTACAAAGAGAGGGAGAGGATCAAATGCACCATTTACATATGTACAAGTTACTGGAACATCCTAATCCAAAGATCTAGAAAGAAGGAGTGAGAGGGAAGCTCATAAAATCTATTTCGCATCAGCATAACCCTAGAAACTCATTGCAACTGAGCTCCACTCCTGCAGCAAGTAGCATCCTCTGGCCCAGACACAACACCTACCTGACTATCTACACATTAAATTCCAGCCTGTGGCCCTTTGCTGTATGTCATCCCACTACTCTCTCTCCTCCTGTTCCTGTCCTCTCTTCAGCTGTCCTATCAAATAAAAGCATACCAAGTCACCAAGTTGGGAACACTCAGTATGATTCGTCTGAGCTGTTCGTAAATGCAACGAAGAGATAATTGGTGAGTCATAAAATATCAACCGTTTGGGTTGATAAGAAT
>JAJHUR010073851.1:0-17448 GCA_027495735.1 Lutjanus campechanus
TGCCCGTAGGGAGGAGTCTGAATGTGTGCATCTGTGTGTGGTTGTCCTCTACGTGCTTCCCCCAACATTCAGCCCTCCGCTGCACTCGCACCTCCCCGTGGGTGAGCGTGGGGTCCCCCATGCAATCCCCTGCGTTCCCACGCCTTGGCCGACGCTCTTTGACATGGCTAACGTAAACAGATGTTGTGACCGTGACAGGAAGTGGCCGACTTCTGAGGGGCTGATGGAAAAGAAGCTGTTCGCCTCCGTGACAGAGAACAGTGAGGGAGGTCACAGTACAGCAGGAAACAGCAAAGAATCCGTGTGTGTGTGTGTTTGTGTTCAGGGGATGATGGGGATTGAAGAGGCTGTATGGACAATCTCTAACCCCACTGTCAGGGTTAAACAGCTGATTCCACCTAGTTCGGCTTTATGGCTCTAACCTTACTGACCCACAATAGCAGCAGGACTGTAAATCAATGACTGAGGGAAGGATGAGTGATTGAGTACAAGAGAGAGCGAGACACAGCGGGAGAGAGATTACACAACTTTGGCACCTAATACAACCAACATATGAGTAATAGTTGTAGAACTGATGACAATAAAAAACCCATAAATAACAGCAACAACACTTGACCGCCACAAGCCACCCTAAAACACAACTATCGTGATAATTAAACATTTTAAATGGTAATACTGATGGTGTAGAATTATATTTGGGGTTTATTGTGAAACCACCAAGACACATGGCAGACGCGGAAGTTTGGGTTTTTGCCGAGACGGTGCAAAGCATCCCAGATCCTTTGTCGGTTGTCTTCTATTACAACACTGCTTCCTATCTGGAAGCAAACAAGCAAGCAAATATAAAATTGTTGCTGTTTTTCGCAATGACTAGCCTATGTCCTAACCTGCTCTGTGCATCAAGAAACAGGCTAAGTTAAGCATCGCTTGTTTGAAAAACATTTGTCATGGTAGTATCTTTGTTTAGTATTGCGCGCTTGCTTCATCTCCATCCTATTATCTTTGGTCAGAATGGATGCTGAGGTCCTCTGTGTTTCTGATATGATCCACGACGCCCTTTGTATAGCGATATCCTCAAAAACAAAGAGGTTTGGAAACTGTCCGCCAATTATATAGAAACAAGGCTGACGGAAGATTATTATATTATTTATTAATATTATATAGAATTTTTATGTGAATATTTTTGGTTTATTTATTCCTCTATGACAGTAAACTGAATATCTTTGGGTTGTGAGTAAAACAAGACAATTGAGAAAGTCATCTTAGGCTTTGGGAAACAATGATTGACATTTTTCACCATTTTCTGACATTTTAAAACAACTATAAATCATTAAATCGAGAACATAACTGACAGATTAATCGACTATGAAATGAGTTGCAGCCCTAGTATTCCCATCTAATACCTGCATGAGACAGGTTGCAGCTGTATTAGGCAATAATAATATTCTGATGTCAAATGTCAGCTGTGACATTAAGAGAATCAGTGACTGCTGATAATAGATGATTGCATGTTATCTATTCCTCACGCGCAGACAATTTTGGATCACATTTGGATTGTCAAGATGGTGAAATAATTATTTCATGATCATGCAAAACCAAATAACTGACAGATAACTGGCTTTTGATCAGGAGAAAACTAATTTCTAAAAAGAGTTAGCACATCATCAGAGGAAAACAAAATACAATATAATTAATTAATTACATATACAATACAAAATATATCAGAACAACAACAACTTATGCAATATTTTCTCTTCACAAATCTTTACATCTTTATTCCTGTGTTGTTCCACTTTTTAAATATATTATACTGCATAATTATTTTAGAAGTGCACCATAATTAAAAAATAATGACGCCATCATTTGAGGGCTGGAGTCTATTGTGTAACCAAATTAACAGTATTTTACCGATGGTACCAAAAACCCTTAGACAGTGTACTGCACTAAATGTCACATACAAATGAAGCCACTTCAGTACTAATGGAGCTACATGGGGATGGAAGAGGATACATTAACATTTCCTCTAGGACTGAGGTTGCATTTTATCTTCAGCTGCTGCTCATCAATCTCGAGTGTTTAACGCAGGAGGAGGTGAGGATGAGCTTCTTTTCATCCCCTCTTCTTCTCGCTTGATCCAGGCACTTTCATCTCGTACCAACTGAACACGGATCCAAAGGGACCCCGGGACCGAGGCCAAAACAGACTGCCCTGCGGTCAAACCCCAGGCAAAAACCAGAGCACCTTGGAATGTGATCTGTCCTTTTCTCTCAATCCTCTACTCCGTCCCCTTCTTGGCCAACATCCTTCAAGGAGCGAAATTCACTGTGGTGCTCTATGGATAATTTAGGTATAACAAGTAGGGGTGCCACAATTTCAACATTAAATCAAAAATCGACTGAGATTCAATTCAAATGATCAAAATCAAAAGCATAATCAGTGACTCTCACAATTTTTTTGTCTCTCTTCACCTCCACCTAATTCTGTTGCACATCCGAAGAAAAAGACACACCACAAGACTGCACACTATAGCTTACCAACCATTATATCTCACTAAATACCACAAAGATGTCATTTTAAAGAACTTGAAAATGTAAATGACAGGGTATAAAACCAATGATCTGTTGATCTTTACAAATCAAGACTCAATAATCTAAGACCGGCATTCCCATCAATGCAAAAAAAAATCATATATATGTTTAATTAGAATCAACTCAAAATCTTAAAATTGGAAGTGAAATTGAATTGTGGATTTAGAGAAGTGTGAAACCCGCTATTAATAAGTGGATGAAACTGCTAAATATTGGAGAAAGAAATATATATCTCCCACGAAAAAAAAAAAGTGGAACAAAAACAGAAGCAGCTCAAGAGACATTATTATTTGTCTTTCTCCATTTCTGTATGACCGCTCAAGTCCATGTGGACCAGGAGCTCCTCAGGGTTTGCAAAAAGGGGCTATTTAAATAGATAAGATGACAGCCGACCACCACTACATTTGAAACCAGCCACTCCATCGGCGCTAAGCTAACTCTGTTCTCGAGCAATCTGGAGCAAATCACAGTGGCACCAAATGGAAGTGCAGGATGCCTGCTGCAGGGAGGAGATAAAAGTCTATGTGCTGGGTCCTCCGGGCCTCCCAGCTTCCATCCCACCGTTGCACGATTGCCTCCCGATGTTTGCCGTGCAAAGCAGGGACCTGAAATGAGACGGCCACTGACGGCACATCTGCATATTCTTTATCTGATGAGCTCAGGTCAGACAGGGTCCTCCTCACAGACACACCACATACACAACGAGTGTGTGAACACACAGTAAGTGTGGTATAATCGAAGAAATGCACACACTTGCGTATCGACAGGCACATGCATACAGCATATCCGTGGACATCTACAGGCACTCTGAGTGAAAGGGAGAAAAACTGTAGTGAATATCCGACAGTCGAGTCGAGGGACAGAGAGAAAAAGCCGGATGAAATATTAATGGGAATGAAATATTAACGTCATTCTTCTATTGAACTCCGAAGTTTTTGGGAATGCAGTGTTTTTGCAGCAGCATGTTTACCCCTCTTTAAACTAGGAAGATTCCACAAGAGCCATGAAAAGCCTGTCAAGTGGTCGGTTCAGGGTTTTCACATACACGTCCACTTTCCACTCTCTCCAGGATGCTTCTTATGAGATGTACAGTGCCTTGAGTTGCAGGCAGTGACAGAGAAGCTGTTTTGCACCGGTGTGCTGTGTAATTATAGTCTGACAGCTAGGGGCGTAGAGATGGATCCCGTGTGGGAAGCAGGTACTTGATGTTGGGTGCATACATCAAGGTACACAAACATGCAGTCCGTACAACACACATGCACCCAGACCTGCATACAAAATAAAAAGACCTGCACACACTACCCAACAACTACACACTAACCACCATGGATAAAAGCTGCCTTTCCCGCCCCCCCATCTGTCAAACTTCACATCTTGTCACACATACAGTTCCTCCCAACACATGTGCCAAGCCCAGTACCATGCAATGTGAAGATCAAGTGAGAATTAGACTTGATGACAGGCTTAAAAACGTGCAAGAATACGCTCATCTTAATCCTCCAATAAGTGGTGGTCTTCTTGTGTCAAGTGGAAGAAGAACACACATCTCTGTATAATCAGGGGTATCCGATGCCCTCAGTAATACCAGATTGTAATTGAGGTTTCTCCCCTTGACCTTCAATTTGTTCTATATTAGAGAGTTGTCATTGGTAAAGTATTGAGGAAGTGATTGCATCAAGAAACTCAGTAAGTTGTGACTGCAAAGCTCATCACACGAGGTGCAGGGCTGCAGTGATTGATGTCACTGTCAATTAATGTGTTGAATGTTTGTTCAATTAATCAGCTGAGTGTTTAGTCGACAAGAAAAATGTGTTTCTCACGTCCTCAAAGCCCAAAATGACATCTTCACATTGATTGTTTTGTCACACCAACCAGCCCTGGAATTTTACCATTTTAGGAGCAAGGCCACTTGGCATTTAGTGATGTCAAATTTTTGAGGGCACAAAAGCCAAATGCCAGAACAGCACAGCCATACAAGAAAACAATGATTTTAAGTAAATAATATTTGAAAATGTTGTCTCAACATAGTGGAAAAAGTATCTCAAAATAATAGTTTTCATAATAAGTTTTTCAAAATAATGACTTAAAGGATTTTTTTCCCATCACATTGCCAGAAATGGGCTTCCATAAGGAGAGACAACAGCACAATTAAAGACATTTCATAGAGGAGATGAGCGTAGATCGAACTATTTGTCACTGTTAACAGATTCTCCGTTCTGCAGTGTAAACCACAGGATCGTAGAGTAACATTACACTTAGCAATCGAAGAAAGTTTATATCACATCAGCACTTCTGTCCTTATTCACACCCTGCCTTTCTCACACTCGTCCACACTGGGCACATCTCTCTCTTTCCAGCAGTTCATACCAGGCTCAAAATCTAACTCACTACTGGTAATGTGTATAGCGTTTCACTTGATGATGCCCAATCAGAACCTCAACAAAAGACACTGGTGTCTAAAAGCCACAGTGACAGGAGAGAAGCAGAGGAGAAGCGGCGAAATCAGCTGGGACGGTGCGGCCATGGCATCAAGGGCACTGCGCAGGGCTTATAATTGTTTGAGGGACATAGGCCCAAAATGAGAGGGCAAGGCAGCCATGGCGGTTGTGGCTGACATTAAATTATTGCCCTGATACCAACACACCAGAGATATTCAACAACATAACACTAGGAAAAGCAGCAAATCCAAATGTGGCATCTTACCTTGGAAAAATTACTCTTTTGTGCAGCGAGTCAACGTTAAATGCCTTGAAAACTAAGCGAAACATCTGCCGCATCTGCAAAGTGCAATTATTAAACCGTCACCACGGAATAACGCCACCTGACGTAGTTTCTGTGAGCTTTAATCGTTAGTTTATAGCAACAGATGCCCCCTTCTTCTTTACTGGAGGCTGTCAGGTACCAGGATGCCCTCTGGCAATAATTGTACCTGACAAATGAGCCTTGACAAAAGAATGGAGGGTGGTCAACCTCTTACTGATCTGACAGAGCAACTTAATTGAAACTATCAATCAGAGCCACTATCCTCTATCTCTTCTTTTCTGACTTCTTTCCTGCATAATCCATTTCTCCCACTCACAGCTGCAAGAATTTATCTCCTCTGTCAGTCTCGCTGCCTCTCATGCTCACTTGCACACGCATATTAAGACCTATGTATGTGCGCAAAATCAATACGAAAAATATTGCTTCTCTCTGCTGGCTCTCCATCCTCATCATTCCCCCTACGGTGCACAAACACATTACTTGTTCATTACAACGTGACAGAGCTAATTAATACATCATCCCAGAATTTTCTGCTGTTTTTCCTTCAACAGCCTGCCTATGAGCTGACTCTGCAGCAGGTTGTGTGTTTAGCGCAGTGGCGTCTAAAGTCCCTGTGCTAAAAGCGTAGTAGAAGCTTTTTTTTTTTTTTTACAAATCACTACAGCCCCACACGGGATGTCACAGCCACTGTCAGGGAAGAGAGGATGGAGTCAGAACAAAAGGAAATACCTCCGCTTGCCGGTGAGGAAAGGGTTAAGCCTATTACAGAGGACCAATCAGGATTGGGGGAGCACTGCAAACCTCCGCAGTAAGAGAGAGAGAGAGGGAACAAGGGAGAGAGAGGAGAGCAGAGCGGGAGATAGAGAGATACCAGGAGTGTGATGGTTTGCACTCCTTTCCAGGCAGTTAGGGAGGGAGGGAGTGCAACACAGAGTTGGTGAGATGATGATGAGTATTCATAAACCGGTCCACATAGATGGATGAGAGGAAAAAAGGAGGGGGAAGAAAGGGGGGAAAAAAAAGAGGAATCCCACCAACAACATCCCTGTCAGGACTAATCTCTGTGGACTTGTTTTCCTCAGTCTGGGACTCGGGAAGGAAAGAACATCTGTCAGTTGTGCGACCCTGGTGTGTTCATCAATATTCAATCCCACTTCTTGGATTACCGCTGAAAGGAGCAGAAGATAAACCAACAGTTTTTATCGGGCGACCCAGATTGTTGCAGAGCTGCAAGCAGAGGGGACAGCGTGGTGTATGGACCAGCTCCGGAGCATCTGTGTTTACCCTGCATGGTGAGCTTTGCCGTGTTTTGATGGGGCACTCTACTTATTGGTTTGATTTACAGCGCTCAGCCAAGAGGAGCGTATGTGACAGCGCATAAAACTCAATGCCAAATATCTCAACAAATGCACGGGATTAGAAACCATCAAGTACGTGATTTCTGGGATAACTTCAGTTATGATGAATGGTTGCAAGACTTTCATTGAGAAGCCTTTGGTTATGGTTCAGTTCAAACCTATTAGTGAATTATTTTAAATTCATTTAGTCTTAAAATCCAAGTAGCAGCTACTGTAAACATCCCACTCGGAAAGGATTTAGATAATGTGTTTATGCATTAGGACGTCTGAATATTCTTGTATTTCCTGCTGCAAACACACACACCATAATCCGAACTGTCAGGCTCTACGATACAAGAAACTTGATATGCAAATGTGCACTTTAAAACTGTGCATCTTAATGCTTCTGCCTGGTACAGAAGCGTGGGACTCATTGCTCATTTCTGCTGACATTGTGGCATAGTAAAGTATGGCATCCCTCGCTGAAACAACCTTGAAGAATGACCGACATACTCCCCTGTAGAGGTTGCATGGATCACATATAGTGACACGCAAGGGGAGCATTTATGTCTACATGACAAGTTCCCCAAGGACTCACACTGCACTGAAGCTCTAAACAAGTCTGCCTATCATAAAAATTATATGACAATGCCATCACCACTGTGGCTGTACAAGTGACATACAATAATTTACTCTAAGCATAATAACTTCCATTATAAGCAACAAGAACTGCAAAATATTAGCATAGTTAATCTTCAATCTGACAACGGGAGGCTGGGATGTAATCCCAGTTGCTTTTGTGTAAGCCCTTTATTAGTGCCACTGTTATGTTAATGCATTAGCAAAGATGTAAAGTGCATCAGGCGATGCACAGGAACACGATAAGACATCACAGGCTTGTTGCTATGCTAATGAGAGTTTCCTTGTCGCCTCTCTTCTCAGGATATGTTTATTTTCACTAACGCATCCCCCACACTTCCCTCTCCCACTCCTCCCACTCTCTCTCTTTCTATCATCCATTACCCTATCCTTTCTCTCCCTGCAGGTCACTGTGAACGAATGATGCGGGCCTGAAGGACAGACAGACAATGTTGTATGCAGCTCCTGCCTCCTAAAGTCCAATTCTTGTCTGGGATCTTTCTCCCTCTCTCTCTCTCTCTCTCTCTCTCTCTCTCTCTGTCTGATGAACTCACTTCCACTACCTCGTGAGGATGACCTTCTCCTGAATCACTGAATCAACCCCCCAACCTCCTGTGCAATTATAAATACTGGTGATCACAAATGTCACTGTGATCACACATGTCATGGTGATTGGGCACACATGCACTCTAATAATCCGCTCTGCTCACGCCATCTCCAGTGATTGAGGGTTCAGCATGTGGAGGGGCAAACTGGAGACCTCTGCTCGATTTACAAGTCAATGGCGGCTGGAGCCAGGCGTACAGAGACTGATGAGAAAGGTGGAGAGTGAAGGCCTGTTCCATTAGTGCTCCCAGGGGAGACATGGGCCTAGACACTGCCCGGACACACTGACCTCTTCTGGACAGATTCTGGACATTACTATGGTGTAAACTGGGGAATCTACAGCACATGACTGGCTGACAAACTCTGCCTCTGGAGTACAAGCTAATGGATGTAACTATATTTTGTACTTACAGATCTATCTTCTCACTGTGGACAAGAAACGCAAAAAGCAAGGATTTGGATCATTCTGCGAGCAGTAAATTCCAGCCCTGCTCAGGGGAAAGAGTCTGTGTTTCTTTGTTTTCTTGGTTGGCTGTGTCTCTCCTGCCTGGGAATATCATGAGATTATAAACAGGAGGTGGCTCCGACATCTTATCCCTGTTTCACTCATCCATCAGTCCTCCACCATCACCGCAGCAAACGGACCAGAGATCTGAGAAAAAGTCTGTAGAGGACATTAGCCTATATTCTTAAACATCCACTGGGCGCAGGTGGCTGATTCCTTAGCTTTCTTGCCATTGAGGTCAAGGGGAAAAAAGAAGTTGGCAGCCCGTCGACGGTCTTTGGCGTGACGGACAGGTGCTTTTCTGGCTGTCAGCCTCTCTGGGAGAGACTAGCAGCAAAAGGAAAAGCCTCGCTGGGGGGCTCTGCTGGAGCGGAAACACTTTTCCACCGGCTATGTTTGGATGTGATGCTTGTCTCTGTGGATGTAACATGGACTCTATGGCCTGATTACACAGCCCTGGTATTCAGATAGTGCTGGAGGGAAGGGTAAATATTACAAAATACCGTTTGTTGTTCTCCATGTCATCTAGAACCCTGTTCACGTTGGATTTATTTCTCTAGGAGGTTTCAATATTGCATGTGCTAATCAGTTAGTTTAATTTATTCTTGAGTGCTGGTGCATTAGATTTTCTCCCTCTAACCCAATGTTAATTACAGTCCCAAATACTAACTGTTTTTGCACTTGTTAGTCTTTAACATAGTCCTGAACAAACATTTTAAAGTGCATCACTGAGACCTGAAAGGCCGCTGGTGACGAGGTTTGGCAAAACATTCTGGCTTTTATGAACCACCTCTGGTAATTTGGCAATAGCTAAAATGCTGAAACAAATAGGGTTTGGCAATGTCTACCAAATTGTTATATGATGATGTCCACAGTGAAACATTGCCTCTGAAGCCTGAAACAAAGCTAGCCAGCTAGTAATACTGAGGTGGCTATGCTAAGAAAACAATAGCACAAATAACAACGGCAATTAAAAGAAACATACAAACAGCCGTCCACAGCTTCTACGATTCGCCCACCTGGGCAGGTTTAATAAGAAAATAATGACCAGCGGTTTCTGTTTATTTTCTCCTGAGGGGACACACTATCTCAAATAAAGGGTAGAGGGTTAAATCATCAACGACTGATGGAAAATGCCATCGTCCATCGGCCCAACCCTCACCAGGACTGCTGAGTTTAGTTACCAAGGACCCTAGCAAGTATTTAGTCACCTACCTTCGCCTTGTAGTACTACTACTGTCCACTTGAATGTTCTATTCAAGAGAGTCTCGAGAGCAACGCCACTACAGAGTCAAAACATACAAAGCCATTACAGCTATGATGTTTTTAAAATTCAATTTGCTCCAAAGTGTTTCTGCTATGTGCCTCCGCTGTGGACGCAACTGTCTGATAAAGGATGGCGATAACAAAAGTAGAAGCTGATTAAAGTAAGATAGTTGGTAGTTAGTCATACCATTCGGGTTGCGAGAAAATCTAATCAGCATGGCATGGCAGGAAAAAAGTTCCAGCACTGTTAAAGTATCCGCTGTCAGAATTTCTCCTTTAAACTCAAAAGGCTTTCTCATCATTTGATAACTGGCAGCATTAATGTCTGACAAGATTTCTCAGATTTTAGATATTAGATAGAACTTTCTAGAAATGCACAAGCACAAACTTCTTCTTTTTCCTCTTCATAGATTCTCTTCTTCTCTTCTCCCCACACGCAGGATAATGCATATCCTTTCCTGCCCGGAACAAGAAGCCACCATGAGCAACGTCACGGTCACCGACAACACTGAGCCCATCAGCCGCACCATGAGTCCGGCAACCCCCAGCCCTTATCCCTATCCTGTTAGTTTCCAGGTCTCACTAACTGGCTTCCTCATGCTGGAAATCCTCCTGGGCCTGAGCTCTAACCTCACTGTTCTTGCCCTCTACTGTATGAAGTCGAACCTCATTAGTTCTGTCAGCAACATCGTCACAATGAACCTCCACGTGTTGGATGTGCTGGTCTGTGTGTGCTGCATCCCCCTCACCATCGTGGTGGTGCTGCTGTCCCTGGAGGGAGACACTGCTCTGGTCTGCTGCTTCCATGAAGCCTGCGTCTCCTTCGCTAGTGTCGCCACTGCTGCTAATGTGCTTGCCATCACCCTCGATCGCTACGACATCTCAGTCAAACCAGCCAACCGGGTGCTGACCATGGGCCGTGCCCTAGCCCTGCTGGCTGCCATTTGGGTGCTATCCTTTGTTAGTTTCCTCGTTCCCTTTATTGAGGTGGGCTTCTTCGCGCAGGGGCACCCTGATCTGAACCAGACGGCGGTGGAGAATGTCGTCCACACTAATCAGTACTACACAGAACTCGGCCTCTATTACCACTTGCTCGCTCAGATTCCTATTTTCTTCTTTACTGCAGTCGTCATGCTCATCACCTACTCAAAGATCCTGCAGGCACTCAATATTCGTATTGGCACCCGTTTTCACGCTTCACAGAAGAAGAAGGCTCGCAGGAAAAAGCGCCCATCCATGACGGCCATGACAACGCAGCAAGAGGCCACGGATGGATCCCAGAGCAGCGGCAGCCGAAACCCAACACTGGGTATGCGTACCTCTGTCTCTGTCATCATCGCCCTGCGCAGGGCTGTCAAGCGCCACAGAGAAAGGCGAGAGCGCCAAAAGAGGGTTTTCAGGATGTCCCTCCTGATTGTGTCCACCTTTCTGCTGTGCTGGACGCCCATCACAGTACTCAACACAGTCATCCTGAGTGTGGGTCCCAGTGACCTAATGGTCAAGTTGAGACTGGGCTTCCTGGTCATGGCTTACGGGACCACTATCTTTCACCCACTACTCTACGCCTTCACTAGGCAAAAGTTCCAGAAAGTGCTGAAAAGCAAGATGAAGAAGCGGGTGGTGTCGATCATTGAGGCAGACCCTACCCCTAATAATGCTATTATCCACAACTCCTGGATCGACCCAAAGAGGAACAAAAAGGTGACATTTGAGGACAAAGATGCCCGACAGAAATGTCTGTCTTCTGAGGACGTGGAGTGAAGGAACTTATCTTTAGGGTATACATAAGCAGCTAAAACTGACTTCAGGCCACGGTGAAAAAGGGAAAATGTTAATCCAAAGCAGTAATGTAAATAATAATGTGCAATAGAATGTACAAAAACAAGAAGTGGATAATTTATTACTATTTATTGATAACAAAAGTAGGTTTCATAGATACACTATATACTGTACTGTAGATATTGCATGGCTTTTTGTAACAGTAGCAACATACAGTACATTGTGTACATACGTAATACATGTACAGCTTAGGGTAAACAAGGTATATAAATAGAGAAAGAGAAGTAGGAATTGTTCTGTATATGTATATTTATAATAAACTTTGTGGTCACTCACATAACGCAGCAAAAGCGTTCCTATTCTCCCCTCCCCCAAGTAAAGTGTTTGTGATTCTGTAACAGCTGTGAGATTACAACCATTCATCACCATGCCACTTGCTCTGACACCACACCCCGCGTTCCCCAGTGACCACTGACCTTATTGCCTCGGAGCCCTCTGCGGGAAGGCCCTTAGACCGAAATGAGACTATAGGTATGAGGATGCGACAATGACAGACAGGTCGAACGAGGAGAGACAGAAGGAACAGAAAGCAAGCGGTGCAGTGGTGCATGTCATGTGGTTATTAGGGCTGTCCCCATCTCAAGACTTTTTTTTCCTGTTCAGGCGCTCAAAACAAATAAGCAACAATTTGCTCTTTTTTTCCAGTTCAGTGCACCACACTTAAAACCTGTACCAGCTAACAAGAGTATGCTTTACCAGTAAGACACTTTAAACTCTTTTCTTCGTCATCTGAAATGTGAAATTATCAGATTTTCACACAGTCAGAGAAAGTAAAAATGTGCAGCATGTGCAATGCTGTTAGATTGCTCTGCATACAGAGCTGAAACTTGTTTGCCAACCACTTGTTTCACCCTCTCTCGTCAGTTAATAAGAGAATGTTGTCATGAGAATTTTTTCAATATGCACGCCAGCTAATAAAAAAAACGACAGCCCGACTGGAAGAATCTTAGTCGACTGAGGATTCTTTGATTTGAATCTTTGATTTTCAGGGGACAGCCCTAGTTGCTATAGCTGAAAAGTTATGGGGGTACAATCACTGGTTTTAGAGTTAAAGAAGCTGAACACTTGCATACCACAGACACAACTGAACACCATGGTTCTCATCACCTCATTTGACATAAACCAGATGTAATCAAAGCCTAGCCTGTTTCATTTCAACAGTCACGTCTTTGAGCCAAATGGAAAATCTACAGCTGCCTTATTTTGGTTTGATGAATTGAGCTTGACTTATGGTAGGACAGGGACTGTGACAAGGAGAGCACACACACTGAACACAATGAAAATAATAAATATTGTTTTAATGCTCAGAGGGAACAGAATCCACAAGTCTTACGCTTTCATATATAGAAATTATTTAATCAAACCAGAGGAAACTGTTGAAAATGGCTGTATTATCAGATTGTCTGTTTTTAATAACACTACCCTAGCAACAATGCTCTCCAAATAAGCAAATCCATAACTGCAATAAAGAACTCCTGCAAAAAAAAATCTCAAAGCCTAATAAAAGATTCTGTTTACAATACACAATAACAGATAATGAAGTTCTTCTTCGCTGCCTGTGTATGTCTACCAATAGTGCGTGTCCTCCTTTGTTTATCAAGGAGTAAGACAGTGAAATTGTATTTCCCAAGTGGCTGCTGCCGGTAGATTATAACGCAGCCAGCCTTGTACTTTTGGCTCGACTTATCTATAAACCAAGTTTGCCCCAAATAAGTTGGAATAATTTATTCATACAGCTGCAGAAGCACTTCAGTAGTAAGAATCTACGAGGGGGAAAAAACTGTCAGCTTATTACATTCAGTCTGCGCTCTAATACCAAATCTAGATGCAGAGTTACATTATCCATTAGCATATAAAGCCGTGCTCAGCTAGCCTGGCAGCTCACTTCATTACTATTCCTGGGTCAAGGATTGCTTTCTGCCTAATATCAGGATCTATACAGTGTATTCACATGCATGCACATATACAAAATGCATATGCACACTGTTCTCCAGGGTATATATCTCAGTAATGAGCTTATTACGCCTTTTCTGTCTCAGGTACAGTAGAAAATTGAAGAGCCCTTTAGATCCTGAGAGCACAGGGCTGATGGCCACCAGAGCGATTACACAACCTCGATCAGATGCTTCTCTGGCTGCCAGCATGTGGTTTGTAGCACAACAGAGAGGGGCTGATATGGGAATATTGATGCAGGCAAGGTTCTTTGTGACCCTGCTGTAAACAGGCGGCGTGGATGTCACGGTGCCTCGAGGGCATGTCTGTGATTGAGAGTGGAGATGGAATCACAGCCAGCAACAGATTAGCCGACAGGGGAGGGAAAATGACCTATGAGATGAAACACTGAGGACAGAGGATAGATTTAACACATGTATATTAGTCCAACTTGTGGAAGGAGAACTTAAAAGACGAGGTATCTACTGTATATACGACTTATTTCTGTTAGCACAATAACGACGACACACAACTACTGCCTCCGTTTCATTTCTGGTGAATACATAATTTAGACCTCTGCTCAAATGTCAGGTACTATTCCAAACTTCATCAGTGCTACCGAAAAAAATCATTTATATTGATTGCCTTCTAAAATAACCTCTCAAAGACCAATACTATTTGCATCAACTCGACTCTGAGGTCATGATCTGTTTTCCATCCTGAGGTGCAGCCACACTGGCAAAGCAAAGACGGGTTTTTTTTTCAAGCACAACACAACACAGCCTGATGTTCTGACTGAATTGCCATTTTGTTAATACTCAATTATTCAAGTCTGACATTCATTTCTTGTTAGTCATTTTCTGTTTGAGAGGATTTTTTTTTGCTCTCACTAATCACAGAGACTGATGTATCAGTTCTCTTCATGTCATTTTCAGCCGATGCCGAAGCTGCGTGAGGACTGGATAGGAGCACTTATCTTCAAGTTTATTATGTTCATTGATGTAAGATGATGTTTTTGTAACATGAAGAGCAACGTTAATTTACATATTTAAGATTTTATTGTGTGTCTGTGCAGCTTCTTTAACTGGCTCCTCATTAAGGCCATCGAGGCAGAAACAACAATAAGTATTGAATCTTTCCTTATATCTCACCTAATATTTCATGTCATGTGTCCTTATTAGCAGAAGGCTAAGAAACAAAAAAAATTATCTCTTAGGTAGACTTGCCAAACTTCAATGCCTGGTGGTGTTGTCACTTAAAGGAACAGTTCACCCCAAGATCAAAATGACACATTTTTCCTCCCACTTGTAGCAGTATTTATCCATCTAGCTTGTTTTGGTGTGATTTGCTCAGTTTTGGAGATATCAGCCGTACAGATGTGGGTCTGCTCTCTAATATAATGGAACTAGATGGCAACTCCTTTCTTTCTACCAATCTACACCCGCCAACTGTATCACCACACACATGGAAGCATGCGTCCACTGATGGACAACAGGCTTATGACAGTGCAGAATGCAAACATTGATGGTGTTTACCTCAGCTATGCTGTAACCTCTTAACGAGTAACGCACTTCCTCATGCATGGTGATTTGTTTGGAGGGCGTAGTTTGACAGAAAGAAAATAGTTCTTACATGAAACTGGATTATCTTGAGTAATGAGGTCATGATTTCTGCTGCTGAGTTTCTCAAATGTATCTTTGAGCACCACAAGCCGATCTAGTTCCATTTAATTCAAGAGAAGGCAGACATCTCTACTGGGGTTGGGTACCTTTCACATTTGAACCAATGCGGTATCAATAACGGTACCTCGAAAGAGTACTTTTTTTCCTGTACTTCCTGTACCCTCTCTGTCACAACAAAACTGTCATTTCTGTTGTAAAAGAATGAGCCTAAATTTCTCAATTCCAACACTGTTATTTATTTCTAATATGCTTGTTGTTTGTTTAGAACATTTTACACGCCACACGAAATAAAGTCCTTCCTTCCTGTTACGTTGTTGGTGTCGTTACCACTGCTGTGCTTGCATACCGTAATATGTCTCCATTAACAGTCTGCAGTTCACAAATATTGGTTCCATACAAAGTTTACACACTGTTGTAGCATCAGTGTTTGCCTACCATTACTTTTATGTTATCATCATTCAGATGTTTCCGTTCATAGGCTTTTATTTTGAAATTTTATTATAAATGTTTCTGTAATGTTTCTGCCTTCGTTGCAGACTAGATGTCACTTAAGATGTGTTCTCAGGCTCATGTAGCAGAATAACTGGATTATCCCTCTGTATTTCACGATGTTGCTCTGTCCTGTCGATGTCGAGTGTATTTATTGAGCCGCTGTAATGTTGGTAAAGACTTGTTTCAATGATTCTCTTGTGCAAATTAGCCTCGCCGAGTGATAAGCTAACCAGTTAGCCAAGCTAGGTTAACCTGTTACTGTGAACACACAACTGCAATAGTTGTTTAGTATTCACACAGCCAAAATGCTGATATTTTCAAAAAAAACAAAACAAAACATGCTTTTAGTTGATGCTGGTGTCAGTAACAAGTCACAGATCTCCAGTGAAGAGCTGAAATACAACTGATGACTCACACCAAACCTATCTAGATGGATAATAGCACCACAAAGTAGGAGGAAAAATATGTAGTTCTGATTTTTGGGGTGAAGTGTCCTTTTAAGGGTTGTTTTTGGTCCATTTCATTTACAGGCTCAATACATCCACCTTTCTTCATCAACACTTGCTACTATTTTTGTTTGGATTCTGGCTCTGGCTCAGTTCGATGACGTTCGTAACCTTTGTTTCACCTATAAAAGCATTTACAGGCTCAGTAGCATCTCCAACTGGGGGAAAAGTCATTCATGAGAGCAACAACAGAGCTCTGAAACACTTAGCAAAGTTTTAAACACGGGCAGCGATTCAGAGGCCTGGAGCCGGGCCACAGCTAACACTGATACAAGATCAGACTGGATGCACTTTTATTTATAGTGGCACATTTCTACCATAATAGCTGCAAACTGTGCTCCAGTTTGCTCTTAAAATATTCAGCTTAAACACTAGATCTGTACCAAATTACTATCCAGAGCTTTGGAGTATATTAGAAAGTGTTGTGGTGGACACTCAGTCAAAAAATGACCCGTGACCTCAATTTAGTCAGAATCTCATTATGATGATGAATGATAATTTAATTTTAAAGCTGCGTTAAGCGATTTAAGACCACCCAAGGCAAAGAGAAAGCAACCAAGCCTAGATGTACCCCTGCTTATAAAATTTATTACAGAGAGCATTTCAATATTATTAAATACAGATTCAGAAAAAGACTAAACTGAAAGGATTTTCCTAAAAAAAAAATATGCATAGACTCATATGAAAATAATCCCTCTCAATCATCTCTTACGACCCACGAGGAGTGTGTTGTGGTGTCTGTATCTGCAGAGACCCTGCCCTCTGCATTTCCTTATTTTCTTTTTCATTGGTGTTTTTGGGCAGTGGTGTGCACCCCTCAGCCAATGACAGTGCTCCGGTTGTGAGGTCAGGACTCTATATACTATACTGTACCATAAAAACGTAGCAACCAGCAGTTATATCGCTGCCTTCGTCTCTGCTCTCTGTCTGAGAGAGCACCACACACACACACACACACACACACACACACACACACACATGCTGAGCAGACTGAGGACACAGCAACAGGATGCAGGTTTGCTTCGCTGCATTAACACAAAATCAAACTTTTCATTTCTCTGATTCACTCAATGTCCCTGTTGTCATTCGGTGACCCAGGGAGGGCTCGGTAATATACTAATATTATATCAATATCTGAGACTAGATCATAAAGTTTGGATATCGTTACATCATGATATGGCATATATGTAGTCTTTTCCTGGTTTTAAAGACTCCACCAGACTGTTGCAGTTGTTCTATTATTTACCTTTTTACCCAGTTAATTCATTATATCCACATTAATGGTGATTATTT